>MU968485.1:141194-427855 GCA_034641835.2 Pinus albicaulis | reverse complement strand
TCATCCGCCAAACACAAACGAATTCCACTCAGTGCTCTATCATCCATATCACTCCATTCATCATATGTCATGGCGAAAGGCTGTTTGGCTTTGCCCAAAAGTGCCTTCGCCACGCCTTGTTGCACGAGTAGATCATGCATCTTAACTTTCTAGATCTCGAAGTTGTTTTTCCCATTGAAATTCTCGATCTCAAACTGAGCACTTTGAGTTTTTGACATAGCTTAATTTGTCTTCTCACGTAGCACAAGGAAATCTTCATAGCACTTATTAACAACAAATAATTTTTAGGATACTTGAAATGTTATTTCAGCTCATTTGGATATTTTGCCTAGCCCTTATAATGGAATATTACAAAAATCGATATTACAGTTCTTATAAACCCCATTTAAATCGATTAATAAAATATCAATTTACTATACAAATCGATTTAAAAAAAAAAAAAACTTAAAAAAAAACAATGAAGTTCCACCTTATTAAAAGACTTCATAATATATAAATCGATTTTAAAATATATGGCATATCATAAATTGATTTAAAAATGGCATCAATACGAATCGATTTAAAAAAAAATGGGGTTCACCATTCAACAAACCAGAGTTCAACGCTGCCCAAGCCTTGAATTCACATGTTGTTCAAGTCGCGCGCTGCGTTCTCAACTCACGTGTTGTTCAACGCATGTTGTGGGTCTTTCCAGGTCTCGGTATTGATTTATATTCCAAATCTTAACGTAATTTAACCCTCGTTACCAATCGAATAGCAATTTATGAACGTCGCACAACAATTTAAAACCGGCTGAGACGACCTCTATCTCACAAGCTCACGGTACAACAATCAACGCACAAAAAATATGGTCTCACGGCCTCTCGGCAGGCCATGGCTCAACAGTCTTCAGCTCACAGTGCTTCACTTGTTATTTTTAATCCCTCTGCATTCGATGGTTAAATATTAAGCCAGCTTCATTCTGCGCTCACACAGTGGCCATGCAAATCAATAGATTTGGTGCTCCAACTCGGCAGCTCACGGCTCTCGGCATCCATATCACATTTCTCGGCACTTCATCCAATGGTCAATGCTTGCTCTTACACAGCGGTCAATTCTTTCTCTCACAGATTAACACAGGCTCTTGCTCATAAAAAAAAATGAAATTACAAATCATACATCGGCGCGGCATGAATCTGTATAGCACTCTATTTTTTTGCAGTGGTATAAACTACAACAGTCATTGAACATGCACAGTGGAAAAAATAGTTCTGCTCCATGTTGTTCTTCTCCTCGGGCCGCTTACAGCTATGGCTTCAATTTTTGTAGTTAAACCCGCCGCCATAACGTTAAAAAACACCCAACAGTTCTGCTCCTCGGAAACTCATTGTCGCACACGGCAAACCCGGCCTCACAGTCTTACAATCGCACACAGAAAACCAGGTTTCAACCACCTCAACCACGCAGACTCAACCTAAAAGCTCTGATACCAATTGTTGAAGTTAAGCAGCGGAAAACATAAATAAAACACACAAACACACAGCATAAAAACATAAAGACACAAAGATTTAACGTGGTTCACCCAACCAATATGGGCTACGTCCACCAAAAAGAGGCATCGACAATATCATTCAGCAAAAGGAGAATTACAACAACAGAGTTTTTCATCTGCACATCTCTTCCACTCACCTCACATTCCTCATGCATATTTGCCTCTACGGGCTTACATTTTATAGCTGGAAGTAGAAACTGAATCATAAATTCACTCACAACAAAATAGGATGCAATAACTCCACATCAGGATTAGATGGAGTCAATTTAGCAACAAATCCTATTGTTGTCACATTCATGAGATTTTCTCCAAAATTAATTTAAGAAATCTCAACATATCCTTCCTCTCCAACTTAGCCTTCTACTTTCTTTTTCCAAAAAAAAAAAAAAGTCTATAAAAAAAATCAAAAAAGAAAAAAATGATGATGAAAATTAAATTGTGTATAAAAATGAAAACCAACATTGTTGGCATGTTTATACAAAATAATTCTTGGCATCATATATTTTCTTTCTAAAATTCCCTATTCTTGTCCCATTTTATTTTTATTCCTCTTTTCTCTTTTGAAAAGTAAGACAACTATAGAATTTTCAAAATTTTGCAGCTGACTTGACAAATTGCAACCAGGGAAAATGAAGATCATGGAAAAAATAAAATGAATGAAAATTTCAGCTAAAGCACAAAAAGACAAAAATCAGTAAGTCAAAGATTTCAGGTATGTAGATATTAGTTAGATAATAAAGATAAAAAAAATTGAATTATAAAATAAAATATGAAGGACCATTGCTATCGCCATTTTGAATACTGATTACTCTCATTACTCACATGACTTTGGTTCTAACGAAAATATATATGTCTTGTCAACGAAATCTACCATGAAGCCTAGATATAATTCAAATTAATTTCCTTCTCTCCGTATATCATTCCACTTCATGCACATTTCTTTCATCATACCCATCTCACTTAGCCTTGTTCCATTGCCGAAACCATCTCATCATTATCTGAACTTTGTTTCTCCGACCCACTCCATAACTAAATTCCTTCCACAATTACCCTATCAAAAGAGAAATTAAGGGCTAAGTCTTCTCTAGCAGGGGAGTCATTTTACGCTCAGAACCGAATGGGGTTAAATTCCTTGAAGGATACCCATAGGTTAGATAGTTATTGAAGCAAGCGCAGTGGCTAGAGTTAGTGGAAAAAATTGATGGGCATTAGAAAGAAGTGACCAATCCTTCACACGAGCATACGATGGAATAGAAGAAAATATTGGGGATTTGAAATTAGTTTTGATAGATTCATTCGTAGAAGAGGCTACTGGATTATCAAGAATTGGAGAGCACTGGTTCAAGAACCAAAATATTGAAGAGGAGTGGAAAGTCTTCGTCAAGAATCCATGTATGGGTATCTCTATGTTTAAAAAGGGAATACCAGTCACAACCTTGAATAATAAATGGACTAATTTTCTATTTATCATTCAAAAATTTATAACTTGTGAAGGTAGGTTCGGTAACATGTTCTTTTACCATGCATGCTTAATAATGAATTTTCTTGAAGGAAATGAAATTAACCTACCATATTTCCTACTTCATAGTTTGATAAAAATGGTTGTAAACATTCAAAGAAAAATAAATTTAATAGATAGTTCCTTATACCGGCATGGATTAGTGAAAATGCTGATTGAAGCCCATCTTAAAGACAAAGGAGGCAAATGGGAGGATTTCTTAACTAGAAATCATTTCAAGGAAGTAGAACAAGGAGAACCTAGTAATAAAACAAGGAAGAGTATAGGGAAATTTCCTTTAAACCCTAAGAATAACTAACCTCCACAACAAGATAAGCATTCAGAGGATGAAACTCCCCTTACAAGTGTGTTGGAGACTCTTAAACAGAGAAATGTCAGAATAAATATAGCGCACAATAAAGGAGAAAGTTCATCTAATGCAAGGGCATTAGGCTCAGGGAATACTTTGTAATTCTAAGTAGACATAGAGGGGTCTCATGTTTTTAATTCTCATGTAAATATTAGTATTTTGAATAAAATGGTGAGGAGTTGTAAGAATTCTCTAACCACTAGAGAACATGAGGGAGTTGATTAAGTTAGGAAGGTGAAGAGTCAGCTTCAGTTACTTTAGGAATGAGTCTTCGTTGAGTTGTTAAAGAATTTTAATTGATTCATGCATCTCTTGTATAAATGTAAGCATCAAGTAGGGGTTTGTAGAGTAGAGGAGATGAAAATACAGAGTTAGAGTAGGTGCAGAAGCCAGAGTTTCTGTAAGCCTACGAGAAGCTGAAAAGGCCATTGACTTGAAGATCTGGCCAAGCAAGGAGGTTTTGTACGTAATTCCTGTTGCGTATATAAAGGGATTTTTTTCAGCATTATATAGATCCTATTGATTTAAACTCTATGTAAATGAGCTTTGGTTTCAATAAGAAATTGTATAAACCATTGTTATTAAATCTCTGTAATTGAGGGCTAAGGTGAGATTTTGTAAGTGATGGTAGTAATGCTCTTCATATAGGGGAGAAATCAGTGTTAGTTATTATGATTTGAGTTAAATTGAACCTCTGCTTTAGTATGAAATCTGGTAGAGACAGACTGCTATACAGTGGAATCCGATTTCAATAACATCGGAGCTTAAAATTGCAATTGAACAGGTTTAATTTGTGTTAAACTCTATTTAACTGAAGTCGATTTAAATCGATTGAATCGATTTCCAATCCACAGTGTTGAACCATGTGATAGTGCGGGTTGAGGAACTATGTTAAGGGGAATATGAATGCAGTGATGGTGTAGAAGACCGGAACCTTGAATAAGCTGGTAGCCGAAACCGGGAGCATGAACAATGACGGTGGTTTCAAACCACAAAACTGGCGGTCTCGCAAAATATAAAAGTGGAAAGCTATTTGTTAAAAAAAATGCGATACGGTTCGGGATTTGACATGTAGGTGGAGGTGGTTTCCCAAAACCATGAGTTTCACACTTTTTTTTGGGTTAAATTTCTGTTCGAAAAAAAATGTGATATTCGTCAAATCTCTTGATCAAACGATCGGATGCTGGTTGCATCATGAAGTTGTTGGGTAGTTAACAAGAAGGTAAGTCGAATGTTGTGGGACCCAAAGGCAAATATGTGCGGGTTAGTTGTTTGATGTGCATTGATTCATTATGTAATGCCGAGGGTTAAACCCAAGGTCGAGGATTAAATTAGGCATTGATATATATATAAAGTCGAGCCCTGTATAATGAATTTGTATGCGGGTTACATATGTGTGGGCCGGAAGTGCATAATTACTATGCTGATGATTAAACGAAGTCAAACTCTCCATTGTAATGTGTCCACATGATTGAATTGTGGGCCCAGATATGAAATACGGTGGGGTTGCAATCATACATTGAATATGAAGAAATATTCACGGTGGAATTAGAGGACAAGAAAAAAACCTTAGATGTAAGGTTTGTTTAGGTTTCACGTAGAAGAGAAATCTATATGCGTTGTGGGATTATGTCATGGTCTGAACCATAGGAAAGAAGCTTCCGCCTAGATTGATTAAGTTTTCCCAGATTTAAAATTATTTGGGGCTAGAATTTGGAATTGCAGTTTTACATGCAAAAGAGAGTGAGATTGTGGGTTGAGTGTGGTAGCCTGGGCATCGAGTGGTATCAGAGCTGGAATAGCTTTGTTTGAAAGTTCAAATTTTTTTTTGTGTTGAATTAATTGTATGTGTTAGTATGAATCCTTTGTCGAAGTGTACGAAAAAGGACCACTTTAGCTACGCATAACTAATAGCCCTAACAACAGAAGTAACTGCCAATATCTTCAGATCTACGGTTAGTTCAACAAGAAAAGAGCTGCAAAACACCAGATCTATGCATGGAAAGACATTAAGCAGTAAAAACAAGGGTTTGCTCCATATACCAATAGACGAGACAAGAACAATTTTTGAAAGAATTTTTATATTAATTGGGCACCTGGGAGGAAAACAAGAAGGCGTATCCAATTCTCCTCAGTGGGATGGGTTCTTGGAAGTCCTCAACACTTCAGATCTAAGCTTTCTCTCTCTTGTTGGTGTAGAAAACCCAATGCAAAGAATAGAGCTCAATGGGAGCTCACACAGCAAATGATGAGAAAATGGGACCAAGTGTATAGATCCAGAGTGATCTAATAGGAAACAAAAGGTGAAGAATGATGGGAAAAACCCTCCTATTTATAACAAAATATTGGGTCATTCTAGATCTTGGTGCATGATTAAAATAATGTTAACCAAATCTAGATCCACCTTTTATGGAATACTTTATTATATTTGTTGGAGGGAAAGGGTATTTGACTTGGGTCAAATCGCTTGATTAGTCAAAAATAAATAAATAAATGATTTATTTATCTTTTTAAGGAAGTGGTTGTTAGATAATCAAATAAATAATGATTTATTTAATTATTTGTGGGTGATTTGGTCATATTTAACAAGGAATATTATCTAAATAAGATTTAAATAATTATTCCTAGAAATTAATAAGATAAATAAAGGTTTATCTAATTAATTTCTTTGTTTTTTGGTTAAACATGACTGAGAATAATAATTAAATTATGGTTTAATTAATTATTCCATGAGGAAAATCAAACAAATATAGATTTGTTTAATATTTCCTTTTGGGGTTTCCTGTTTGGACCATAAACAACCTAATAAATATGGTTTATTAAGTTATTTAACATAGTGAAGGAAATTTTACTTAGGGTAAAATTGGTCTTACATGGTGTACTTGGGTCCATCTAATGATGATAGGTTAGATGACCAAAAAATGGTGTAACAGATTGCCCCCCAGTGTGCGAGTGTCAGGAGCAAATCGTATGACCGAAGTACGTTGTAAGAACTCAATCACTAGACAACAAAAGGGAAGTCAGAGAGAGAAATGCAAAGTAGATAGTGTGCTGAAGAACTAGACCCTGAGGAGACGAGACTCACAGGTGCAACAAGTCTCTTTTTATGAGAGGGTACCTGTGTTGAAGGCGGCGGGGGAGGCATACCTATGCCCGCCGAGACAAAGTACAAAAGAATAGTGTGTCCAGTAAACAAGGGACCGAACCATAAAGTACAGCCGGCATAATCATGAGCCATATAAAAATACAATGAGGAATCCCACATACATGTTGTGCCTGGGATAACAGCCAGGACTGATACAATAATATCTGAGTACATGAGATACAAATACAACCCAAATGCCCCCTGTAAATGGGGAAGGGCTCACAAAATCTGACTGATACATGCAAATCAAAGAGGCGCCGCAAGTGGCTAAGGCCAACATCATCAAATATCTGGAGCTGCATCGAAGGCTGCAAGGAGGAGGTCATCCGGGCATGTGGGGGGCTACCTGCAGGGCCACCCCCTCATGAGGGTTGAGACATCTCACACACACCCGGGAATCATCAAGAGCCGCTGCTGTATCACTGAACCATCAAGTATACGGATCTCGATCATGCTGAAAGGAGCTGGAGTGGAGAAACAATCAAGTCAAAGGGAAATGAGAGATCCCTTTGCCTGATTCGAGGCACCGAACAAGAGTGGAAGCTGGAACCAAGGTACACCGCCCTCTAGACCTGGCTTCTGGAATGAATGAGCTGATGTCGACAGAAGGAGGTCCGCCATAGGTGAGGCAATGAGAGATCCTCAACTAAGGCACGAGAGAAAATAGTAGAGCGACGGACAGACTGACACTAATGATGATAGTGAAATGGAAAGGATTGAGTAGCGAATGGACGACTTCCCTTGTTAGAGCATAAAGGGCATGAATGACATGGCAGTGACTGACACAATATCATAAGGGATAGGGGACAGTGGGACTGAAGGTCATAATGTGCGACACAAGAGAGAGACCAAGCAATGAAGGATGGAGGGTTATAGCGGGGTACAAAGGGACTCGGGATAGACTCCATGAATGCGATGATGACTCAACTTGGATGCTCTAAACAAGGGCGACTCGATGGTGCTGCCACACAGTAAAGGCCCCAATGGGGGACCGTGGAAACATGAGTACAAGGTGGGAACTCATGACGAAAATCGACACGAACATGGACAAGTATGGAGGCGAAGTGATGCCCCAAATACAAGTGTTGTAAGTGAGGAAATTCGATTTAAAGTGTAGGTGAAGTGGCCCTTCTTGGACAAAATGGGTCCGGGTGAAGTAGCAAATCATAAACATGAAAAAACAGATGTTGGCTATCTAAAAGAAAATAAAACATGCATTTCAGAAGGGAAATGCTAAGGGTAATATTTCTTAAGATAGAGTGCATTGCGAGGATTAGGAAGGGGGTGGCCCTCGAAATCCTCTAAGAGGTATGCCCCCTTACCGAGGTCTTTACTAATGATATAAGGACCTAGCCATAATGAGTCAAACGTCCCGTGACCAAGGACATCATGGGCCTGGTCATATACTAGAACAAGGTCGCCTTCGTGAAAAGTGCGAGGCTGGACTTTTCGGTCATACTGAGCTTTGGTGCGCTTCTTGGCCGCTTCCATGGTTTGCAAGGCAACACGGCGGTCTTCGGAAGCGCGCTCAAGCATGATAAGTCATTGTTCTAGAGGTTGGGTGTCGGGGAGAAGTTCAACGGCCAGATGTAGGGAAGGAATTTCACACTCGATCAGTAAGACTGCCTCCTCTCCAAAAACTAGGTGGAAAGGAGTAAACCCGGTGGTGGTTTTAACAGAAGTTCGATAGGCCCATAAAGCAGGGAAGAGCATGAGGTGCCAGTTGGTTTTGTGCTTATTCACCGTTTGTTGAAGCATAGTCTTGAGGATTTTGTTGACTGCTTCAACTTGGCCATTACCTTGGGGGTAATAGGAGGAGGAATATTGGTGCTCAAAACCCAACAGTGAGGATAGCTCACGCCATATCTCATCTTCAAAATGTCTGCCATGGTCAGAGACTAGCTGTTTTGGGACCCCGAATCGAGCTATAACGTGGTTAAAGAAAAATAGGGCCGCGGTAGCTGCCGTGTTGTTGAATTTTGGCATGGCCTCGGCCCATTTGGTGAAATTGTCGACCGCCACGATGATATACTTGTGGTTACCAGTGGATGGCGGGCGACACTCCATAAATTCGATGGCCCATTTACAGAAGGGACCAGTTGAGACGACCGGATGGAGGGGAGCTGGTGGAGCTTGTGCCTTGGGGATGAAATGTTGGCAATTGGGACAGTGTTTGACTGCCTCAATGCAATCACTGAAGAGGGAAGGCAAAAAATACCCGGCGCGCATGACCTTCTGGGCAGTAGCAAGACCGGAGAGGTGGCCACCGCAAGCGCCGCTATGGCAGGCATTAAGGACCTGTTCAGCTTCAGCGTGTGTGAGACAGGGACGAAGGACAGTATCAATCTCGCGACGATAGAGGTCGTCACCGATAAGAAGGTATCGGGGGGCCTGGTGTCGGATACGTCGGCGAGCCTCACGATCAAGGTGGAGGGCGAAATTTTGGGTTCGCAAGTAAGTAAGAATGTCGCCATACCACGGATCGTCGGAAGTAATGGCAAATAAGTGTTCATCAGGAAAATCGTCATTAACGGGAGGGTCTTGTGCTCCGGTAGGTAATTCAGAAATGAGCTCAGCAAGGGCTAAGCCTTTCTTACTCTTTGGTGTGACAAATTCAAGGTCGAATTCCTGAAGAATAATGACCCAACGGGTGTATTTCCCAGTGAGGATACGACGACTCAATAGGAAAGCCATGGGGTTAGAATTAGTCACAACCTTGGTGGAGCGCATGAGGATATAATGACGAAGTTTTTGGACTGAGAACACGACAGCCAGCGCTAATTTTTCTTCATATGAGTAGGAGACAGGGGGTCCTACAAGGTTCTTACTGACATAGTAAATCACATGCTCGATGCCATGGTCATCCTCCTGGATAAGGACTCCGGCGACCGAATAGGTGAAAGCGGAGATATACAGGATGAAGTCCCGATCAAAGTCGGGAGGGCGGATCAAGGGAGCATATGTGAGAGCCTGCTTGAGGGCATCGAAAGACTCATGAGCATAGAAATCCCAAACAAATGGGATAGTATATCGGAGGAGTCTAAGGAACCCATGTGCGGTGGTGGCATAGTCAGGGACGAACCGACGAAGAAAATTAGCTTTGCCTTGGAGGCTTTGGAGCTGGCGGAGGGTACGCGGAATGGGAAGTTCAAGAATGGCTTGAACTTTCAAAGGGTCAAGAGTGATACCATCCTTAGACACTATGAAGCCTAAGAGACGGCTGGCAGGAACGCAAAAAATGCATTTCAACGGATTAAGGCAGATATTATACTTGCGACATCGGAGAAAAATGGTACGCAGGTCGTGGAGGTGTTGCGCCCGATGCTTAGAACGCGCAGTGAGGTCGTCTAAATAAGCAAGGATAATATGAGCTAAGTCATGGAAGCAATAAGACATGGCCCGTTGAAAAGTGGCGCCAGTGTTTTTAAGGCCGAAAGGCATGACCCAGTAAGCAAAAGTTCCCCACGGACTAATGAACGCGGTTTTTAGTTGATCAGCAGGACAGATAAAAATTTGGTTGTATCCGGAGAAACCATCCATAAAGGATAGGACCTCGTGCCCCACACACTCGTCAATGATTTGGTCAATGAACGGTGTGGGGAAGTTGTCTTTGGGACAAGCTTTCTTCAAGTCGCAAAAGTCTGTGCAGACACGGATGGTGCCTTTTTTCTTGAGAACGGGAACTGGGTTGGAAACCCAAGTGGTGTATTCAATGGGGTAAATGAAACCAGCCTGCTTGAGCTTATCGATTTTGGCTTTGATAGCGTCACGTCGGGAAGGATGAATGGGTCTCAACTTTTGACGGACTGGTTTGGCATCAGGCCATGTGTCGATATGGTGTTCGACGATGGCAGGATCAAGGTCGGGCATTTCAGAATAGGACCAGGCGAAAATATCGCGGAATTATTTGAAAAGATTGGTGTAAGCTTCAATTTCTTTCGGGGTGCATTGGGTGCCCAAGGTGATATATTCTTTGATTCCTGGTTTGGCTGAAATGTCGATTTTGATGGTAGGAGAGATATTGGCCATGTTTCCTTCTTCGAAAGCATCAGGTGCAGGGATGGGATTTTTGAACCAATCGACTGCATGGGGGATGAATTATTTGGTTTCCACAGCATATTGGTCATGGGACTGCTGTGGGAGGAAATATGCCTGATGGTGCATATCATCCCACGGAAAGTCAGGGTTGGTCATGGCTTCCATAATGTCTTCATCGGACTGGAAGATGGGAAGACTGGAGGAAGAAGGGCCACTCGATGAGGTAGTTATGTGGGACGAGTCATCTTGAGGAGAAGGGCTCAGACGCGCAATGTCAACAGATCCAAGGTCGACTGAGGGGGAACCGAGAGTGTCTGCAGGTCGGAGGTTAGGTGAACTATCCCGCAAGAATGATGATAGGTACAAAATGGTGGTCGAAGGCTGCGTTGGTTCGATAGCGGGAGGAGGAATGTGAATGAGAGGAGGAACATCCTCTGGTCCTATCGAAGTAGAACTCACAGACAAGTGAGAAGGTATCTTGTCATGTGTAGCCTTGGATTGGCGGTATGTTTCCAAAGAGGAACTATACTCGTCAAGGCGGGGACAGAGATGGGTGTAATGGCCGTGGAAATCGCACAATGCACAAGGGTGATTAGTGCGCAAGTTTTTGATTTTTGGGATAGAGTCCGGGATAGTGACATAGACTTCAGGGATATCAGAGTCGGGAAATGTCTCATTGACCAGGATCTTGAGGTGTGGTAATTCAGGACACATATGGGTGGCGTGACCGACAATATCGCACAAAGCGCACTGGATGGCGGGCTTCAGCGGTCGCGGAGGGGTAGGGGTTGTCGGGGCGGCTGGCTCCTGATTAGTTGCCCCCTTACGAGCTTTGCCTTTTTTCCGGGGGACTGGCACCATAGGGGCAAGGTCCTGGGGAGGTGCGGGGGGCCCGGAGGAAGCGAGGGGGACCGGTTGAACCGGTTTCAAAGCAAGGTAGGGTTTGGGGTGACTGGGTGGGATAGCGGCTGGAGGGTCAATGTACCAGACGGGTATGCCAGGGGTCAGGTTAGGGAGAGAAAGGGTGGTCATGACTGGTACCGTGTACACTCCTGGTGGGGGAGCTAGGAACGGTATCTGACCAGAGGAGTAATGGCCGGGTGGGACGGCTCCTAAATGGCTAAGGCCTGGAGGAACCGTGCCAGGGGGATAAAGGGGCTCATGACTACCAACTGCAGGAGAAGGTCTAGGAGCAGGTTGCGGAGTGCAAGGTTGCTGACTAGCCGAATCAGGTTGCTTGAGAGCAGCCCGGGACGATTGCATCATGCAAATATTCGATGAGCTGGGGTCAGATATAGGAGGAGGGGGAAGACAAGGAAAAGTTCCAAGCAAGGAGGAATCCTTGTAAACGCCAGGGGAGATACTGGTCAAGGAATCAATGGTTTTCTTGTTGGCTACAGAAGAGATGGTCGTCTCAGGTGAGGTTTGAGAGGTTGGCTCATGATATGTCAACTGGTCAATGGTGACTATCTTTCCATTATGGGGGAAAGACATCTTGTGGAAAACCGCGGATGGGACAGCAGACATAGCATAGGTGTAGCTTCGCCCCAATAGAATGTTGTAGTCTAGCGGGGCGTCTATGACTTCGACGTCAACGCAAACAGTCTTACCGGCGAGGGTGATAGGGAAATTGCGAAACAGGCCAATGGGCTGGGAGGTATGATCGTCCCACGCTCGAAGGGTGATCGTGGAAGGGGCCAGCTCAGGATATCCGAGTTGCTTCCAAACCGAAGCAGACATCACGTAGGTGGATGCCCCCTCATCAATTATACACCGGGAAACGATGGCGTTCCGGATTTTGACTGGGATTTGGAAGGCGACGGAAGGAGGAAGGGGAGGATGGTCCGATGGAGTGGCGTCGAAAATAATCATTTGGTCATCAGCAGGATCTACAGCGCCCACGGCAGATAGTAGAGCCTTCTTTTGGGAAGGGCACGACTGGAGGAGTTCCAGTGTGGAAATGGCGGTAGGAGATTGCGCCAGATCGTCTACTATGCTATACGAATGAGTAGCTCGACCGGAAGCAGCGTTTCTACATAATGGGCCCTTAGGAATCTTGGTATGAACCTCAACTTTGGGTTGAGGGATATGTAAGGGGCCACTGGATGTCGAAAGAGGCTCTGTAGAACCTGAAGAAGGAGGCTCAGGAGCAGACTGAGCAGGATGCTTGGGGTACTGACGAGACCGAGTTTGAAGGTGAAGGTCGACGGTGGAGGATGGATCAGAGTGCATCATGAGGATCTGGTAATCAGAAGAACCAGAAATGGAAGGAGGAGTGGAGGCCCGTCCGTCAAGGGGTTGGGTAGCCACGAATCCTTGCTGAGGGAAAGGATCAGTAAACAGAGCCGGTTGAGTAGAGGCCACATTAGGGGGAGCATGAGAGGAGGCATGTTGTCCGCGCAATGTGGCTTGAGACTCCCACATCTACCGCATCTGTGGTAAGAGGGGACAATCGTGGGTGTAATGACCGTAAACACCGCAACACGAACAAGGCTTGTTAGTACAAAGAGGCCTGTCCGACTTGGGTTGAGTGCCCTGTTGATGGTTAGCAGTGTTAGGGTCAACACCTGGAGGATTGGGTCCATGAGTACCAGGGGCAGATTGATTTGGATTGCCTCTCCTCCTTCTTTGAGAAGAAGGGGGATTAGTCGCACCCTGCTGTGCAAATACTTGCCCTGAAGGGGGATGTAGGTGCTGTTGCGAGGGTTGAGGAGGCAAGGGAGGTGGAAGCGCATATGCTGGAGGAGCTAGCATACCAGGCTGCGGATAAGGGTAATGGTTAGGTTGGGTAGCATTGAGGTAAGCAGGAGGTTGGGAAAAAGGAGGAGGCATGCCATATCCTGGATACATGCTACCGGGAGGGGGAAGAGTGCTAGAGGTGTTGGCCCCTCCGGGAGGGAGACCGTAGCCCATAGAAGGTTGAGCATACGGATGGGAAAGGGTTCCAATGATACCGCCGGCGGAATGAGATGCCCCCGGGGCGTTAGCGTCACCGGGCCTGGGGAGGTCAGGAAGGACAGTATAAACATAACCAGACTGGGCGTAGATCAGGTCATATTTCAGGGCTATTTGGAGGGCGGCTTCTTCGGTTTGAGAGAAATGGGAGGAGACATCTTTTCCAATGGGAGATAAGAGAGAGCGAAGGAACCAGTCCATATAGATCCGATCTTTGAAGGGGGGAGCTCGACATAAGCTGCGTCTTCGTCGCCATTCTTGAACATGGGTAGAAAGGCGGGTCGAAGATGTTTGCTTAAAGGAAGTCAAGAGTTCCGTGCTGGTATCGTATCGGAGAGGGAGCTGGAAGTAAGATAGAAAGGCTTGGGCAATGGTCGCAAAGGTGGTATGGGAAGCGGTGGCTTGGTCGACATACCATTTAGAAGCTTCGTCGGTAAGCGTGCATTGGAACAAACGAAGACGGATGGAGTCGTCGGTAATGGAATTGGAGGAACACCACATGTGGAAAGATCGGACATGATTGGTTGGATCTTCTCCAGCAAGGCCTTCGAACTTAGGAATGTCGGAGGGGAGCTTGGTTGGCATAGCAGGCCAACCAACATCATGGCGAATAGGGTCATTGATCAACTAATTGAAATCGGGGAGGCTGAGGCCTGCAATGTACGGCAGTAAGGGAATGGCCGAGGTAGTTCCTGTGACGGTTCCGCTAGTAGTAGGTCTGGAATTAGGGCCTGGAGGACTACTAGCGTTAGGTCCCAGACCAGACATGGTGAAGGTGACAGGGGGAGAACCAGGAGGAGAAGGAGAACCCGAAGAATTAGGAGAGGAGTCGGAGTGCGCACTCGGAGGAGGACTGGTTCGACGACGGCCGGTCAGAGCAGGTCGATCAACCGGAAACTGAGGGTGAAGGCCAAGAAGTCTCCGGGAAAGGCGCCTTGGGGGCGAATGATGACAGGAAGAAGGAAACCGACAGGGGCAGAAAGGGACAGAATCAAGCGAGGTCAAGGGCAGAAAAGGTGCAGTGACAATTGATTTTAGAGTCTTTGTCAGGCGGCGTTAACCAGGCGCTTCTTCACTTAGGGTCAGTGTGTGGCGTGCGTTAATTTTAATTTTTAAACCCTTTCCGTTTTGAGAGAAAGAAAAAAGTGTGCTGCGTAACTGAAAATAAATCTGCAGAGAACAGTATATAATGCTGAAATAACAGAAAATTAATAGCTACTTGTGCATCTATCTAACCCAAGCAGGCGGGTCTCTCAAAACTAATCTAAAAAAGGGAAAAAATCTAGGCAAAACACACGGAAAAGAGGCCAATAGATCTAAGGTCAAAAGGGACAGGGATCTAGAGGATAAAGCTGCTGAAAAGAGGTGCAGATCACAGCCAAGAGACAGAGGCAAGGTGGCTGGAAAAAAGGGAGGAAATCAGCAAAAAGCGAAAAGGACAGGGAGGAGGTCCCAAAGAGAGGTCCAAACAAAACGACAAGAGATGATTTGAAAGGAAGAAAGGCTGATTTAAAAGGATCTGAACAGGAGGTATCAGATCTGGAAAAGGGGAGGCTGAAACTCTGAAAAAATAGACGCCTGAAGCAGCAAAAACTCTTCCACCAAAAGTGGAGGGTACTGAAGCCCTAGGGGGTTAGGTTCCCACTTAGGTGAGCAAAACAGATCAGGAACAGGTCAAAACGGGCTAAGACAGAAGCTGGAAAACCCTGACAGAAGCTTCAGAAAAACCTAGAAAAAGTGCAGAAAAATGGGCAGGTCGTAGGTTCTGACCTGTTTTCAGTGCAGGTCGCAGAAACTGGGCAGAAAAGTGTGACCTGGAGGTCCAGGTCGCAGTTTTTGGGCCAAAAAGTGCGACCCCCCACTCCGGTTGTCTTGGCGGTAGATTTTCGGAAAAGTTGCCGTCTTAGTTGCGGCTGATGTCGGTCACCTGCGCAATATGGCCAGAAACACGTGGAAGTTAAGAATTTTAATGTTTTAGGTTTTTATGTGAGAAAAAAAACATAAAAATAGGAAAAATAAACAGTTGAAAAGAAACCCTAGGGTCTGAAGTAGCTGGATATGCAGGAATATGAAAAACGACAGCGGTCGTAATTTAAAACCCGTGTGGAGTCGCCATTTGTTAGCATGAATCCTTTGTCGAAGTGTACGAAAAAGGACCACTTTAGCTACGCATAACTAATAGCCCTAACAACAAAAGTGGCTGCCAATATCTTCAGATCTGCGGTTAGTTAGACAAGAAAAGAGCTGCAAAATACCAGATCTATGTATGGAAAGACATTAAGCAGTAAAAACAAGGGTTTGCTCCATATACCAATAGAAAAGACAAGAACAATTTTTGAAAGAATTTTTGTATTAATTGGGCACCTGGGAGGAAAACAAGAAGGCGTATCCAATTCTCCTCAGTGGGATGGGTTCTTGGAAGTCCTCAGCACTTCAGATCTAAAATCTCTCTCTCTCGTTGGTGTAGAAAACCCACACAAAGAATGGAACTCAAAGGGAGCTCACACAGCAAATGGCAGAAAATGGTGACCAAGTGTATAGATCCAGAGTGATCTAATAGGCAACAAAAGGTGAAGAATGGTAGGAAAAACCCTCCTATTTATAACAAAATATTTGGTCATTCTAGATCTTGGTGCATGATTAAAATAATGTTAACCAAATCTAGATCCACCTTTTATGGAATATTTTATTATATTTGTTGGAGGGAAAAAGTATTTGACTTGGGTCAAATCCCTTTATTTGTCAACAATAAATAAATAAATGATTTATTTATCTTTTTAAGGAAGTGGTTGAAGGATAATCAAATAAATAATGATTTATTTAATTATTTGTGGATGATTTGGTCATATTTAACAAGGAATATTATCTAAATAAGATTTAAATAATTATTCCTAGAAAATAATAAGATAAATAAAGGTTTATCTCATTAATTTCTTTGTTTTGGGTTAAACATGACTAGGAATAATAATTAAATTATGGTTTAATTAATTATTCCATGAGGAAAATCAAACAAATATAGGTTTGTTTAATATTTCCTTTTGGGGTTTCCTGTTTTGACCATAAACAACCTAATAAATGTGGTTTATTAAGTTATTTAACATAGTGAAGGCAATTTTACTTAGGGTAAAATTGGTCTTACATGGTGTACTTGGGTCCATCTAATGATAATAGGTTAGATGACCAAAAAATGGAGTAACAGTACCAATCAAAAAAATTTCTTTAGAGTTCATTAAACAGAGTCTAAATGTTGATCAGGTTCATTCCGTGCCTTTGAAGAAAGGACACATGTATAAATTACCCATGGTTGTAGGCCCTTTCATAGTAAATATGAGGCAGGCATTTGATGAAGTAACAAAAATGTTAGATGCCATGCATATGCTACTAGGAGAAAGTTGGGCTTATGACCCATATAGTGTTATTTCAAATATAAGAACTGAGAATGGGTACTCTGCATTCATTCATGAAAGTAGGCCATAACAAGAGAAGATAGCATGTAAAGGTGTGATGAGTTCAGTATATGCAAACATTCAAACTCCCATCATAGCAGAGAAAACAACTAAAAGAACAAAGGAAGTAGTTATTAATCTAGATGATGAGGAGCAGGGAGCCAAGAAGAGAACAAAACTTACTAAAGAGCCTAAATCTAATGCACCTGGTTTTTATTTATATTTGGGAGAAGAACAAAATACTCATGCTTCACCCAGGAATCATGAAGCTTCTCATGAACAGGTGCCCTTGATCAAATAGCTGTTTTCACAAATTGAAGAAACAAATTAGAGGATGAAGACCAGCATGGAGGCCCAAGCTGAACATCAAGTTACTGCCGAGCAAACAAGATTGTTAACTGTAATGGATCTTTAGAAAGATAAATTTATAATTTCCCTCTCACATCCTACAGATATGTCAATTGGTTCTTCCAGCAATTTCAACACTGTCAATGTGACCGTGGATGTAAAGAAAATTCCACTGATGGATAAAATAAATTTGCATATGCAAACAGGTCAATTGATTGTAAATGACCTCACAAAGACTAATGTAATGGCAATAAAGGAAAATAATATGTTGGGTAAATTAATTAAATAGTTTAAGTTAGAGAAGGATAACTCAAGAGCCTTAACAGTTCAGAATGATGAATTGAAGAAAATTATTATAAAAATTGGAGTAGATCCCAGTGATAAGACTGTTGTGCAGAAATTCATGCAAAGTGCTGAGGTAGAAATATCCACATTAAGGAAGAAATTAAAGTTACCTACTGGAGAACATTCAATGGCCACAGAAGTTGCAGAGGTAGAGAAGGAAAAGGAAAAGTTATTGCAGCAACTCATGCAGAAAGATGAAGAACTCTCCAAAATAAAGCAGACTGCAATTTCATTGCAAAATCATATTGATAATCATAATTGTACTTTTATTTTTCCTACAGGTGATGAAGACCCTCAAACACAAATTGTTCAATTAAATACTAAGTTGTAGATGGCTGAAGGAGATAGAAAGAAGGCTCAAACAGATCTGGAGACTGCAACAAAATTGATGAAAGTCATTGAAAATGAAGCTGATAAATAAAAAATGGATTTCCGAAATGTTGAAGCTAAGATTAAAAATATCAAAGAAAGAATTAAAGGAAATCTCTCACTGATACAAGCTAAAGATATCATTTGGACTGATATCATTTCAGAAATGATCTCAGAAAGGATGCAGAAAAGAAGCTAATGGAAATCAAGGAAGCAGTAAGTCAGTTTGATAATTCTTTTGATAAAATGACAAGAGTAGGCTTGCCATCATGTTGGGGAGCTGAAGGAAATATTTTTCCATGGAATTCTTATGAGAACTTACTAGTGTTGACAAAAATCAAAGTTGATAACAGGCATGAAAATACTCAGGTGCTTAAAGGAGAGACAATGGTCAACTTCTTACAGAGGCATTTTCAACTCGTGTGGATGGTAAAGACTCTTTTCACAGAAAGGCCTTCTTATGATCGAATTATTGCATTCAGATTGGAATATCACAATCTGACACATTCGTCCAGGATGAAGGTAGAAATATGGAAAATGTGCAGAGCTTGGACAATAGACTTTCCAAAAGGATAAGCAGCAAATAAAGACAAATTAGTTGACCAAGAAAAAGAAGCCACATCATCAGCAATTCCTATAGATTATGATAACTATTTTATGTTATTTTTTGAAGACAATGTAATTGTAACAAGACATTTTCAAGGCATGTAATAGACAACCTTCGAAGTCTTAAAGTAGTTTTGGTCGTTAGGATTGGTTACAGTAGTTCCAAACTGCTTTTTACTGTATTTAATGTAGTTTTCAAGAGAAGGAAAGGTTCTAAGTTTTTGACCTTTAGACAATTATTTTTGTACTCAGAGATTCAAAGATTAATGAATGAGTAAGCAAGTTTCTAGCATTCTGTTTATGTTGAAATGTATTCCAGTTTACATTATGTGTTTCTATCTATGAATAAAAAAAAGTTATGAGCAGCAGGTCTCTTTTTATTTCTATATATAAGAGTTAAAAACCTTAATTAACGCTCCTTTGTTTTAACTATTTCTTTCATATATTTCTTCTAGGTTTGGAAATGATATTTTATTTATAAAACAGCATATCAATTTGGACTTCTTCTTTCATATTCTTCTAGTCACTTCATTCAACATTAAAAAATGGTAGAATTGTGAAGCATTCACCATATTTGACATTTAAGGGTTTAATCATAAATACTTGAGGGTTAATAAAACATAGACATATATATTTGTGACATAATCATATAAATGTCTTAAGCAATGATTCCTTATCACAGCTAAGGGATTGTCTCTTAAGGTACAACACATGGCACCGTGATGAGTTACCACTGCAACCTGTAAGAGAAATGCAAGCTTTTGAAAAATGGGTCGTCGACTTTCTTGTAGCCTAATTCGACTTAGCTAAAATTCAAGAGAGGGTCTGATAAATTCAAGGTTGTTGAGACATTTAGATGGACAAAAGTCAGATAGGGATTCTTGTGCTCTTATCTAAAGAGATGGTATCAGCTGGAAAGTGCAAGCAGACACACTATTTGAATAGGGGCCCCAGACAGTCCCGATGGATGCATAGGCTTGCTAGTCCTGCGCTTTAATGATTCATGTTGTATGCACATGGATGAAAGGATGTCAAGTGTACCCAAAGTAAAATTTACGTTTCCACCTTGGAACTGGACTAAGATTATGCATAAACTACTATTGTTGTAAGTTCATCTTCAAGGCCAACACTCAAAATAAATCACTCTACAGAGAAACACGGAATAGAAGCAGTTGAACTGGAATCTCGTAATCTGTCAAACCTTGGTCTTAATGTTCTCGGAGAGGGTTGTCAAAGACTAGAAAATCTTAGTTTAATATGATTCCCTGCAGTCACAAGTTTGGGCCTAGCATCAGTGGTTCAACATTGTAGGTTTTTTAAGGCCTTAGATTTACAGGGTTGCTGTATAAGTGATCAAGGTCTTACAACAGTAGGAGAACAATGCAAACAACTTGAGAATTGGAATCTTTGGTTTTGTGAGGGTTTGATAGACAGAGGTATGAGAGCAATAGAAATTGGTTGTGCAAAGACACTGAAAGGGCTTAGCATTATAGCATGCATAAGGATAACTAATAAAACTATGGAAGATGTTGGAGTTCACTGTCACTCTCTTGGAAAATTAACCCTAGATTATGAGTTTGTTAATGATGTTGGATTGCTGGTAATAGCTAAGGGTTGCACTGATTCAAATTATTTGCACTTACAGCGTGTAAATTTTATAGAAAAAGCCTTAAAATATATTCTTAGTCACATATTATCTGTGGGAGATCATATTTTCACATGCGTTTAAAAGTTGAGCAAGCATGTTGATGCAAATAAAACTCGAAATTCAAAAAACACACATACTCTCAGGACAATGAATTTCGATTTCTTATTATAGGCAAATGGAGACAAATTTCAAAAATCTGCAACATGGGTTTTTTGCAGAATATGCCCAATTGACTTTAGCGAGGAAATTGTTAGAAAATACAAAGCGGTTTAAGAGATTTCGTCAGTTCTTCAAAGACAATTTTTTCCAGAAACGTCTTGCAAAACTGGGTTTGATTCATTTTATGAGAATTCGATTTACATGATGACAATTTCCTTCTCAGATGATTTTTAAATAAAACTCAGTGCATTTTAGATTGTAATTGGAGTGCATGCAATCACAAATATAAATGAGGCTTTGCGTGAAGAAGAAGAGAAGAACAGGTTAAAGTTCAGCCATATCTCATAAAACTTGATATTTGTATCGTTCATGTCCATAATTAACGCTTTCCCGGCATCAAAAAATGCTCGGAACTTATGTGAGAGAGTGCCCCCATAGAGTGGTTTGGCTTGAACCACTATTTGCAAATCAACGGCTATGATGCAATGTGGCATCACTTAGTCCTTTTTCAAGATACTGTTACAGGTGCTCCCATAGGAATTAATTGGTTTTCAAAAACCATATGCGACTTTGTCAATATGCATATGAGTATAATGGTGGGACCCAAAATGTACTATTCATCCTTATTTAACTTACATCAGAGTGAGGTTCTATTTTGGTTTTATATTATATATTATATATATAATATTAAAACAATTATTTTGTAAATTTAATTAATTCCAAAATTTCCTAAAATACTTCAAGAATCAGTTTTAAAACTGATCGTAGTAGTTAGGAAGTCAGATTAGATGGTAGATATAAAAGCAGAGGCAAGAAGAGGGGTATGGAATCTGAGTTTTGGGACCTCCAGACAGCTATTTTTGTACTCATATTTCAAATTATTAATGAATGAAAAGCAAGCTTCTGGCATTTGTTGATATTGATGTGTCTTCCAGTTTACATGGTGTGTTTTCTGTCTCTAAATAAAATGAAGTAATGAAGCTACAGGTCTCTTTTCACGTGTGTAAATAAGATTTAAAACCCTTAATATGCGCTCCTTCATTTTAACTGTTCCTTTTCTTATAATTCTTCTGAAGTTTGAGGTGATAGATCCTATACAACAGCATATCAGTTTGGGCTTCTTCCTTTCATGTTCTTCTAATCATTTCATTATATATCAGTAGATAATAGCATTGTGGAACATTTGTTGTATTTGATTTTTGAGGGTTTAATGATAAATATTTGGAGGTGTTTAAACAAAGACCAATATTTCTGTGACATAATTAAAAATGTCTCGAGCATTGATTCCTTACCACAGCCAAGGGATTGTTTCTTGAGGTACAACATTTTTTGGCACCATTACCGGGTATTGAAGAAGCAAAGTTCATTTCCCTGGGTCTTCTTTCAATTTCCTCTGGTTGTTCAGTGAGGAGGAAATATTCAGTTGTGTTTAATTTTTACAGAATTCTCATTTTCAAAAAGCCACACACAAGGTCAAATACCTTGCAGTAGAAGGTCTCATAATCCCTTATTTTTTATGGTGAACAAGATTTATATTTGAAGTTTGGTTGTTTATTATTCACCTGGTGACTCCACTGATGAAGGTTTCTTTAGATGAAGAATTTTGCTAGCGAGAAAATAAGAAAGCATTGTGGAAAAAACATGTATCAGAATTTCAGTTTTTTAAAGGAGGTTCTATTTTATTTTATTTTACTTTAACGGTTAAATTGATTAAAAAGCAGCAAAATAACTGCCGCGTACTGGAACATTACAACGATGTTTGACAATGAAATTCTTGTTACACAAATAGGGGTCTCGCCCTTTGTTACAGAAATAGGTGTCACCTTTGAGATCGGACCACGAGCTTGCTAAATCCATGATTGGAGGTGCTTTAATACTGCAGGAATTTTCTGGACAGTCCATTGTTGTCTGAGGTTCAACCAATTTTCCGGAATAGGATTTTCTGTAGGGATCGTTGATCCTTCCGTGAGCACTTTGCGCTGGAGCTCGGCTTTGACAGTCCTTGAGTTGACAGGCGGAATATCTAGCAAGGTCCAGCCCAAACCTATGGTACTTCACCTTCATGTAGACGAACATCCAAAGCGAATTTGCATCGCCCTGAGGGACAAGTGACAGAACCAGACCGTTTCTAGCACTGCTTCTGATACAAGGAAAGGGCAGAGGTGAGAAAATCCTGGGAGATGCCTGTTTCAGAAGCCCATGGTTACTAGAACAGGTGCGATCCAACAGTGCAGGAGAATGAACAGATTTGCTGAAAATGTCGATCTTAGGAAGATTACGGAATGATGTAGAGAGACTCTTTAGAATTGAATGAAAGAGATCTTTGGCTACAGGCTGAGCCAAGATTGGCTTCCAGGTCAGCTTGAGAATTCAGATGCCTCAGAATATGATAAAAGGATATTTTCCAAAACTTGGCCAGAATGAACCTAATTTTCTTGAGAATGAGGACTAAGTGGATCTGCGAAGGGGTCGAATTGGAATTCAGCGCTTGAATGATAAGTCTGAAGTCACTGAAGACCGTCAGAGAGTGAATGTTCCGATTGAGAGCCAGAGAAAGCCCCTGCCACAGAGCCAGAGCCTCAGCTCTGTTATTTGATTCGAAGCCCAGACCCCAATGATACCTGAGCAAAGTAGAGCCATCAGGATTCAGAAGAACACCACCCCCACCCGCAGCCCCAGGGTTGCCTTTAGAGGCCCCGTCGAAGAAGAGACAGTGATCATCCAGAGCAGATCACCACTTTATAAACTCCTGTTCTTCCAGGCGAATTTCCCAATTAGCATGGGAAGAGGCCGGGGAAATAGGATTGATTTGATAATTTGGAGCAATATCTTTCAGCCAAAGCTCCTCCTCACTATCCAGAACCGCTTCATTCCTTAATGCCAGTTTAGCATCCAAATTCTCTCCCAAGAGTGCTTTAATTTTAGAGATAACGTTGTTTGTAGTGCAGTTTTCACCCCTGAACAATCTGTTGTTCCTTTCCAACCATAACTTCCAGCAGATGTATTTAGGGATCCACATCCAAGCAGTCTTAAGAAGGTTTTTTTTATTGAGGCAGAACGAAGATAACTTGGCCCACTCGTGAAGCAGATTTGGAATATTTCTTGGCAGCTCAACTTTGTCAACCCTTGACCTCAGGACCCCCTTCCAAACATCTTTGGCAAAAGGGCACAGCAACAATAGGTGATTAGCTGTTTCTTCCTCTGACATACACAGAGGGCATCTAGATGGCCCTTCCATTCCACGTTTTCTCAGATTATCTCTAGTGAGAATGCTGTTGTGAGCTAACGTCCAGCAGAAGAAGTCTACTTTTGGGAGCGAAGGGAAGGCCCAAATAAAATTCCATTGCGTTGGGTCAGGAGGGAAATTAGGAACAGCAATCAAACTTTTGTAACCTTCAGAAACTGAGAAAGATCTAGAATGGGAGCCCCACCCTCTTTTGTCCTTAGCTGTTGCTGAAATGGGAGATTTTCCTTGGAGTTTGTCTAAAAGAAACGAAGCTTCTATTTGCAATCGATGGGGAACCTCTCCTAGGTTCCAGCTGTCCCACAGTCTACCAGAATCCTCCGTCCAGATGGAAATGTCCCAAAGGGTTTCCAGATTGTTGGACTGTAGCCAAAATTTAATATTTGCAAGGCCTTCAATATGGTTCAATGGCTGATCTCCTAGGATCTGGTCTTCCCAGATTCTGATTTTTTTCCCATTACCTGGGATCCAGTAGAGATTGGAACTGAAATGCTCCAGAGCAGAGAGACAAAGCTTGAAAACTGGGGAACCTTTGGTGGTTTTTGGCGGATGATCCAAACATCTCAAACGATGGCCTTGAAAATATTTCTTCCACAGGACTTTCTTACTCCAGCTAGCTTTCCCAGCTACAATATTCCACAGGATTTTGGAGCCTAGAGCGAGATTTTGTGCAGCCAAATCTCTCATTTGAAGACCTCCTTCCAGGGTTGGCCTCTTAATGGTGTCCCATTTAACTAAATGAAGTCTTATTTCATTATTTTCCCCCCCTTCCCAAAAAAATCTCCTCATAATACTATCCATTTTACTGAGGAAGGTTTTGGGAGCAAGCAGAATGGAGTGCTGAAAAAGAGGCATACTTATGAGAACAGATTTCATTAGAATAATTTTTCCAGCAGTGTTCAGCCAAGAGGCTCCCCAAGCTTGTATTCTGAGCTTAAGCTTGTCTAAGAGGGGCATCCAGTGGGCAACTTTAGGTATGGATTTGAAGATTGGAATCCCAAGATATTTGAAGGACTCCCAGGTTTGACAAACTTTCATCTCAAGGAGCCTAGCAATGTCAGTCAGATCTTTGACCGAGCAGTTCCAGCCATAGATTGTGCTTTTTAAATAGTTTATCTTGCTTCCCGAGACCTCCTTATAAATTTCCAACTCCTTCTTAAAAGATCTGGTCGAGTTAATGCTCACTCCTCCAAGCAGCAGAGTATCATCAGCAAATTGGGCATGGTTTATGTCTTTAACATTGTGCACCATTTTGAGGCCTGGCAGAGTTTGGACTTGTTGACAAAATTCTAGCTGGAAACTAAGCACTGAGGCTTGGATAGCATAGAGGAGAGGGGACAGCGGACAACCTTGTCTTAATCCCCTAGATGCATTGAAAAAATCAGTAGATCGGCCATTAACCAGTGGCGCAATCCAAGGGGAGGCAATGCAGGCTTTCACCCAATTTATGAAGGTTATTGAGAAGCCCATTTTCTTCATAACAGTGAACAGGAAGTCATGTCTCACCCTGTCAAAGGCATTTTCCAGATCAAGTTTTATCACCATTCCTTTCTCTTTTCGGTGGCAACTTGAATGAACTGCCTCTTGAACCAGCACAATATTATCCAGAATCTTTCTCCCTTTGATGAAACCTCCTTGATTCTCTGGGATGATGTCCAGCAGAATATTCTTGAGTCAGATGGATATGATTTTGGTAATCAGTTTATAGCTAGTATTACACAGCGAAATGGGACGGAATCTACTAAAATCTGAAGCGCCTTTCTCTTTCGGAAGTAATGCAAGGAAGGTTGAATTGGTACTACCTCCTATCTTAGAACAAGATTGGGACTTCCTGACCATTCTCAGGAGGTCTTTATTGATAGATGACCAGCAAGACTGAAAAAACCTAGCAGTGAACCCATCAGGCCCTGGCGCCTTATCCGGCTCCATGCAATCCAAGGCTTTCTTGAGCTCATCCATGCTGATCGGTGCAGTCAGCATAGTGTTGACAGAATCTTGGACATAGAGGGGGATTAGATCAACCGGATAGGCGTGAGGATCAATAGGAGGGTCTGCAGGCGCTGAATAAAGCTCTTTGAAAAAAGTGAAGGCTGCTCTCTTGATGCCTTCAAAATCTTTAACCACAGCATCTTGGGAGCGGATTTCTGATACATTTTTGAATTGCTTGCGAGCTTCGGCATGCTTATGGAAAAAACTGGTATTTTTGTCGCCGGCCTGTAACCATAAGTTTCTGGATTTTTGTCTCCAATACTCCTCTTCGTCCCTACTAGCTTTATGGAGGGCTTTTTGCAACTCAACTTCTTTTTGGAGCAGACTTTGGGTAACAGCAGAATCCTCCATTGATGATTGGAGGGCAGCAAGGTTTTCTAAGGACTCTTTTCTCTTGGCAGCGGGAGTTTTTAGAGTTTTAGCCCACTCCTTGAGCCTTCTCTTAAGAATTTGCAACTTTTCTTCCCACACAAAGAAAGGGGATCCCAGGACATGCCGGTTCCAGGCTTCAGAAACCACCTCATGGAAACCCTCTTGTTGAATCCACAAAGGGCTAAATCTAAAGGGAATGGGGCCAAGAAAACCATCCATGGAGAGCTCGAGACTAATGGGTTTATGATCGGAAGTGCAGTTAGGAAGGATTTTGGAAGAGGCCATTAGACCACTAGTAAGGAAAGAGGTTTGGACGAGGAATCTGTCCAAACGAGCAGCTATGTGGTTGGGTCCTAATATTTTGTTAGACCAAGTGTTTTTCCCAGCTGAAGGCTTGATATCCTCCAGATCCCAGCCGATCATTATGTCTTCAACCCATTCTCTAGCTGGGTCCCTAACAGGAGAACCCCCTTTTTTCTCTTCAGTGGCTAGAGTAACGTTTAGATCCCCTGCAATAATGATGTTTTATGGATTGTGCAATAAAAGAAAGGACTGGAGCGAGTCCCAGCAAATTTTTTTCTCCGCTGGAGAGACCGGAGCATAAAGGTTGAACATACTTACTTGTTGACCAGAGTCTTTGTGGAGGAGCTGAGTGAAAATACAGTGATGGCAACTTTCTTCGTGAGTCAAGTCATATTTGGAGCTGTCCCAGAAGGAGGCAATCCAACCAGAGGCGCCCCTAGCACTGACAGCTCTTACGGGGCCTTTGCACCAGAATATTTTGCTGGATTGGAGGAGAAGAGTATCCTCCAGCTTTGTCTCCTGGATGAGAAGGATTTCAGGCGAGTGCAACCTCACAATGTCTTTCAGGGCATCTTCTTTCAGCCTGCTACCTAATCCTCTGCAATTCCAGGAGATGTACTTCATTATTTACTGGATTGGGAAGGTGTGGCTCCTTTTGGAGCCCTGTTGTGCTTGCGCCCAGATCTGGTGTTCATCATTCCTTTGAGATTTTTCTGGGAGCCTTGGAGAACATCCATGTAAGTTTTCTCCTCTCTCTGTTTCTTCTTGGATTTTCGGCCCCTGGTCGATTTGATAGGAGTAATTTGTGAGTTGTCTGATTCGAAGTCTCTTTCTTCTGATTCTCCCCCTGAGATAGAGGCAAGACTAATGTGCTCGTCATTGCCTTCATTTCCCCCTTGATCAGCCTCTGTTAGGGGGACAGTTGTTTCTTCTTCGATTTCTTTCACTTTCTTCGACTGATCTTCAGTTTCTTCATGGTTCTCTGAGGCATCCACCTTTTCACCTGAGGAGGGGCCTTCATTTGAAACTGGTATGGTCTTGTAATTGGTCTGGGGTTTCCCCATTGGTCCTGATTTTTTCTGCTCATTGGGGTTTGAGACTACCTTGCCCTTTTTTATCTCTTTCCATCCTTCTTCTTCCACCTTGTCCCCTGATGGGGCTTTGGGGAAGTTTCGTTGAAAGTGACCGTGCTCATGGTAGATTCTACACTTAAAGGGAAATTGCTCGTAGTCCAATTTCTGGAAGTGGTGCCAATCTCCAACTGTAAGTTTGATGGCTTCCGGAAGACCAGCTTCCAAGTCAACTTCCACACAGATTCTTGCGCAGGTGTATTGGCCCCTGTTATCAGCTTTGTCGATGAATATGCCCAGTCTGTTTCCTATCTTTTGCAGGGATTGGAAGCTCCAGCAGTGTATTGGTAGGTTGGGGAGCCGGACCCAAACAGGGACCTCCTTTGGGACATCGACTGAAGGGTCGAAGTCGGGGGTCCATTTATTCAGAAAGAGACCTTGATTTCCCATGAAATATGGACCGTTTCTGAACACCAGATCTCAGTCTTCCTTGGTAGTGAATTCGAAAATGAAAAAACCTCTACCGACAGCATAACAGATCACGTTGTTGGGCAGCAGGGGCCTCCAGTTTCGTTGAACCCATTCATCAGTCGATTTTGTTGTTGGCCATCGACCCATAAATTGCCCCACTAGACCTCTGTCAGCCAAGGCAAGAGCGATTTTGATCGGTTGATCTTCCGGCAGAGCAATTTCTGGGATTTCTTCAAGTTTTTTGATGAACTTCGGGACGTCGGGATGAGTACATTTTTTTCCTTTCTGCGATAGTAGGCTACGAAAGGCCTCAGCTGAAGAAGATGGAGGGGTGGGAGAGGGCTCCACACCCCCTGGCGCACCCATGGCGGCGTCACAGGTCTGGCAGCGATCTCTGACCTAATCGAAAGCTCGCAGAGGAGAGCAGAGCGCGCGCGATATCCCAATACAAAACATTGTTAAGGATAGGTTCTATTTTTTACTATCAGTTTAGTGGTCTATTTTCCCTTAAATATCAAGAAGATTGTTTCCTACTTTATTTTATTAGAAGATTATAAGGCTCAAAAGTACATTCTTTATTGGGAAAAGATGATTTTTCTTCTGCTTGTATCATAGATCTTGACACAACTTTATCTCCTAAATATGAGAGGATAGATGATCATTGCATTACAATTCCTAAAGATAACCAGTCACAGTTTGAGCATAAATGTGATGATTCGTCATCTTTGGAGGATAATATTTTTCCTGACAAGTAATTGACTGTTTTTCAGCTCAAAAATAAAGAAAGCTTTAAACCCCTGAAGCTGCCCATAATTCTTCATCAGTATCCTTCAAAAAGATTCAAATTTTTGCCAAGCTTCTCTGGAGAGGAGGATATTTCAGTGGAACAACATATCTTGGAATTTGAGTACTTTCTGGACAAATTTCAAATTATTTATGAAGACGTGGCTTTAAGGATTTTCTGTCATTCATTAAAGCAGGGTGCTCAACAATGGTTCCAGTGTTTGGAAGCAAGTTCAATTAGTTCATGGCAAGGTTTTCAAGATATATTTCTTAGATATTGGGGCGAAAATAAGTCATATGAAAAACACCTCTTGGAATTATATTATATCCGGAGGTAGAGCAATGAATCAATCACTATGTTTAATAGGAGGTTTCAAAAAAATTATTTCAACATGCCAAAAGAAATTCGACCTCATGAAGCAGCAGCTATGGTTTATTATTTGAGGGCTATTTCCATTGTCTTGGCTTTCAAGGAGAGAAAGCCTCGCACTCTGAAGCTGATGTTTCTTTATGCACAGGAAATCAAAGATAATGTGTGGGCTTGTAGAAATTTTCCTATCATGTTGAAAGAACAAATTTTTTTGAAGACAAGAGGGACTGTCAAGAAAACGTTGGAATTTCTTTACAAGAGAAAGAAAATTTAGAGGTGAACAAGGATTTTCAAAAGGTCTCAGAGGATTCCTCTATTTCTGAAACACAAGAATATAAGCGTTCTGAAGATTTTGGTCAAAAATTCATTGCAGTAGCTAAAATAAATGATGAAAGCCTGGAATATCATTACAATTTTCCTAATTTTAATGATTTTGTGAATAGAGGGGAAACTAGTGGAGCTTCTCAGATATGTTTGCAGGAGGAGGAAGATTTTTGTCAAGAATTGGCATTATATGAAGAACATCAGCATTATGGGGAACAAACATTGGATTTCTCTTTTCAGCCTAAATTCCTGCCTACAGGAAATGGCAATCAAGTTCCTTGCACACAATTCCAAATCGAGGAGTCAAACAGTGAAGAAATTTTCCCTGTTCAAAGAAATCTACATCAGCAAAATTTTCAAGAAAAGGAGGTAGCTGAAATTTTGTCTCTTCAGTTCTATGATCTAGTGGCTAAGTATATGTCAAATTTCTTTGATCAGCAACAAGATTTTATGCAAGAGTATGTACAAAGTTTTGTATATGGAAAATTTTCATGGTACATTCCTGTTTTGATTTTTAAATTTTAGCAGTATGAAGGTATTAAGTCTAACATATAGATGTTAGGTTGGTTCCATTGGAAGGTTGACTTCACCTGATTAAGTTCATCCATGCATATATATATAGTATTTGTACATAAATAAGCTCAGGAGTTGAGCATTTTCAGTTCAAGAATAAAGATCCTGGAAGAGAGAGGTTTCAGAGAAGTTTGAAATTTTCAGAGACTTTGGATTGGGAGAAAATTAAATTTGACTTGACTCCATGCCCAATAAAGGCTACTAATCTACAAGTTCTCAGCACTTTGCTACCAAAGTGTTGTCCCCAATTGGAGCCAGATGTTGTAGCCTAATTCGACTCAGATAAAAGTCAAGAGAGAGTCTGATAAATTCAAGGTTGTTGAGACATTTAGATGGACAAAAGTTAGATAGGGATTCTTGTGCTCTTATCTAAAGAGATGGTATCAGCTAGAAAGTGCAAGCAGACACACTATTTAAATAGGGGCCCCATACAGTCCCGATGGATGCATAGGCTTGCTAGTCCTGCGCTTTAATGATTCACGTTGTATGCACATGGATGAAAGGATGCCAATTGTACCTAAAGAAAACTTTACGTTTCCACCTTGGAACTAGACTAAGATTATGCATAAACTACTATTACTGGAATTTCATCTTCAAGGCCAACACTCAAAAGAAATCACTCTACAAAGAAACACGGAATAGAAGAAGCTGAACTGGAATCTCGTAATCTGTCAAACCTTGGTCTTAATTTTCTCGGAGAGGGTTGTCAAAGATTAGAAAATATTAGTTTAATATGATGCCCTGCAGTCACAAGTTTGGGCCTAGAATCAGTGGTTCAACATTGTAGGTTTTTGAAGGCCTTAGATTTACAGGGTTGCTATATAAGTGATCAAGGTCTTACAGATGTAGGAGAACAATGCAAACAACTTGAGAAATGGAATCTTTGGTTTTGTGAGGGTTTGATAGATAGAGGTATGACAGCAATAGAAATTGGTTGTGCAAAGACACTGAAAGGGCTTGGCATTGCAGCATGTGTAAGGATAACTAATAAAACTATGGAAGATGCTGGAGTTCGTTGTCACTCTCTTGGAAAATTAACCCTGGATTCTGAGTTTTTTAATGATGTTGGATTGCTGATAATAGCTAGGGGTTGCACTGATTCAAGTTATTTCCACTTACAGCGTGTAAATTTTATAGACAAAGCCTTAAAATCTATGCTTAGTCGCATATTATCTGTGGGAGATCATATTTTCACTTGCGTTTAAAAGTTGAGCAAGCATGTTGATGCAAATAAAAGTCGAGATTCAAAAAACGCACATACTCTCAAGATAGTGAATTTTGATTTCTTATTCTGGGCAAATGGAGACAAATTTCAAAAATATGCAACATGGGTTTTTTGCAGAATATGCCCAGTTGACTTCAGCAAGGAAATTTTTTGAAAATTCAAAGTGGTTTAAGAGATTTCATCGGTTCTTCAAAGATGAGTTTTCCCAGAAACATCCTGCAAAACTGGGTTTGATTCATTCTATGAGAATTTGATTTACATGATGACAATTTCCTTCTCAAATGATCACTTTGCATTCAGATGATATTCAAATAAAACTCAGTGCATTTTAGATTGTAATTTGAGTGAATGCAATCGCAAAGATCAATGAGGCTCTGCATGAAGAATAAGAGAAGCAAACAGGTTAAAGTTCAGCCATATCTCATAAAATCTGATATTTGTATAGTTCATGTCCATAATTAACTCTTTCTCGGCATCACAAAATGCTTGGAACTTATGTGAGAGAGTGCCCTCGTAGAGTGGTTTGGCTTGAACCACTATTTGCAAATCAACGACTATGATGCAATGTGGCATCACTCAATCCTTTTTCGAGATACTGCTATAGGTGCTCCCGTAGGAAGTAATTGGTTTTCAAAAACCATGTGTGACTTTGTCAATATGCAAATGAGTATAACGGTGAGACCCAAAATGTAATATTCGTCCTTCTTTAACTTGCATCAGAGTGAGGTTCTATTTTGGTTTTATATTATATATTATATATATAATATTAAAACAACTAGTTTGTAAATTTAATTAATTCCAAAATTTCCTAAACTACTTCAAGAATCAGTTTTAAAACTGAGTGTAGTAGTTAGGAAGTTAGATTAGATGACAGATATAAAAGCAGAGGCAAGAAGAGGGGTAGGGGTTCCGAGTTTTGGGACCTCCAGACAGCTATTTTTGTACTCATATTTCAAATTATTAATGAATGAAAAGCAAGCTTCTGGAATTTGTTGATATTGATGTGTCTTCCATTTTACATGTGTGCTTTATATCTCTGAATAAAATGAAGTAATGAACTTGGAGGTCTCTTTTTGTGTGTGTAAATAAGAGTTAAAACCCTTAATATGTGTTCTTTCATTTTAAATATTCCTTTTCTTATAATTCTTCTGATGTTTGAGGTGATAGATCCTGTACAACAGCATATCAGTTTAGGCTTCTTCCTTTCATGTTATTCTAATCATTTCATTGTATATCAATATATAATAGCATTATGGGACATTCGTTGTATTTGATTTTTGAGGGTTTAATGATAAATATTTGGAGGTGTTTAAACAAAGACCAATATTTCTATGACATAATTAAAAATGTCTCGAGCACTGATTCCTTACCACAACCAAGGGATTGTTTCTTGAGGTACAACAGAATTCATAGGGCTAATTGCACCAACGTCACGACATTCACAAGAAATGTATATAATAACCGCAATTGATTATCTCACAAGATGGGAAAAGGTAGCACCAATAAGAGACTGCACAACGGACACAGCAGCAAAATTTAATTTCGAGAACATCATTAGAAGATTTGGCTGTCCCAGGATCCTAACAATTGATTAAGGTACACACTCCATTAATACAACAATGAAACCTCTGCTAGATAAATTTATGGTACAACATCACAAAAGTAGCCCGTACCACCCTCAAGCGAATGGAACCGTTGAGGCATTCAATAAGATATTATAAAAAGGACTAACTAAGATATGTAACGCCAGCCGGGATGATTGGGATGAAAGGATACCAACCACACTGTCGGTATACAGGACAACCATAAAGATATTGCACAATCAAACTCCATTCTAGCTAGCATATGGAAGAGAGGCAGTAGTACCAGCCGAATTCATCATACCAAGTCTCTTAATTTCTTCAATAGTGAAAATGACAGACGGAGACTCAGTCACTGAACACCTCCATGAACTACAGGAGCTTGAAGAAGATAGATTTCTAGAGGACTTCCATCAGACAGTACAAAAAGAAAGACAGAAATCTTGGCATGACCATCATATCAAGCATAAGACATTCACTATCGGAGGAAAATTCCTTCTATACGACATCAAATTTCAGAAGTTCCCTGGGAAACTCAGAATGCACTGGATGGGACCATATCATGTCATTTAAATTAAAGACTCAAGAGCGGTTCGAATGGCGCAACTAGATGGACAAATACTACAAGGATGGGTGAATGGCACACGCCTAAAACCCTATCACGAGTAAGTCCCACTAATTATTTTTTCAAATAACTCTCACAACCAAGAGAAGTCAGTAGGGTAGAGTAGAATAGATAGAGTCAATAACTCTATCGCCCCTAAGATGAGACATATAATTACCATACTTTAAATTTTCTAGCCAATTAGAATAGGAATCCCAATAAAAAGACCACACAATGGCGCAGAAGAGCAAACATACTTGTTGTGATGCAGAGACCTCATCGCAACCAATTGTGGTCGGGGGGGGGTAGAGTCTACAGTGTCAGATAGCCAAGCGTGTCAAATATCATTCACTCATAATGACCCACAACAAGACGTATATCCGACCTAGTTGCATGGACGAAACCACTTTCAGAATGCGGCCACTAAAGTTCCAAGTAGAAGAAGAAGCCTTCCACACCAAAGTTTGTTCGTGGCCAGGAGCTGTGATGGAAGTCAGAAGTGGGATCCCCCACTACTCATTCGAGGTGATGCTACCAAAGGCACTCCCAGGGGAATCACTGGAAGAAGCAGCAAGAAGGATTTCCCAACTGCAACTACGACCCCTACTAGACTAACTCGACACAAAGGTGAAGGCATTCAACCTGGTAATAGAAAATCTCACAAGCACACCTACTATATTTCCTACTTTTTCTCAGTTTCAAACTCTGAATTCTGCATCCCCATCAACAACCACCCCCATCATTACTACTCTACCATCCACCATGTTCAATTCCCCTCCAGTAACCACAGTCACTCCAATCCGCAAGATCAAGGCACCCAAGCCTCCGATAGCTGCACCCAAACCAAAGAGAGCATAGACTATGGTACCCAAGAAAGTATTTGATCTCACAAAGGGAAGATCAGCCCCACCCTATGGTTACAGGTGTACCAATTCAAGAAAAGCCAGAGGTTACCACCCAAACAACCTCTACGCTACCTGTGTTTGATCCGTCCTCAGTCTTAAATATTCATAAATAATCTCCACCTCATACGCACAACTCATCACCACGCACTTCATTCACTTCCAAGGACCTCTCTATCCACACTCCGTCCACCTCAACGACTATCTGAGATATAGTAAAACCAGGGCACAAAACAAATGGTGACACCGAGGTAGACGTTAACTCAGGTACGGCTGGAGTAACCGAGGTTGATCAAACCCCGGTAGGACAGGGCACATTTCTAGAACTATTAGTTCAAGGAGGGTCTTTCACTTCTAATACAACGCCCACCTCACTGGAGTTGAATCCTTTCTAGCAAGCCAACCTAATATTGCAGCAGATTATATCCTCCACTAGTATGAACGTCCCTAAACCTCAGCTACCACAACAGAACCAAACATCATCTCCACAAGAACACTTAGAGAAAAAAATCTCCAGTGGGCAACCCCTTAGAGAAATACAACCGACCCAAGAGATGTTGGACGTTGAGAACTTATAGAATTGGGGAGATAGCCAACTATACAGGTTTATTCAACTGACAGCACAGCAAGAAAAAGGACTGCATAAAAACATCCAACAGAGGTTCGAACAACAACAATAACAGGTCATCGCGCTTACTTAAGAATGAAACCAGCTTAAAAGTGAAAAGGATACCCTAGAGGAGTAGTTGTAACAAGTGAAAGAAATCTTCAAGGACCTACGGCTGACTATCGTTGCATAGGATAGCAAAACACCAGAGGAAATATCGGCTTTCTCAATGGTCGACAGATCCATCTGAGTGAAGATGGAATATACAAGTCTAAGCAGAGCGAACCAGGAACTCAAAGAGGCACTAGCAGCCAGACCAACATTACCAGACCCTTCCACAGTATATGCTTAGCAGTTCACAGAGAGACAAATGTAGGTAAACGACATGAGGGAAACCCTAGGGATGACGATAAAAGAGTCTTATGGCCTATTGGAGAAGTTACATGAATGCTCCAACTCACTAATGATGGAAGCCCATCCAATTTTAGCAAAAATTCAGAATATTTTCTAGGAAATCAAAGAAGCCACCGACCTGGTTGGCATAACACAATTATACAATCAGGCAGATGCACTAGAAACCAGAATCTAGGAAATTGAGGAACACTCAATGGCCACAAATAAAATACTCAAAGAGCTCAGGCAACCGGTAAAGAAAAAGGCTAAGGCAATACAACAGATGGAGGCCGAAGCTGAACCAAAGATACAAGAGGTGTTCAGTAAGTTGCCACCTGTGGTGACTAAAACAGAGGTCGAAAGAGTCGCCACCCAAACAGAGCAGCTAATTAAAGAATGGCAACAAGAAATAACTGAGTTCGCAAAACTCAAGTCCTCAGCAATGAGCAAGGTTCCAGAGTTGGGGCCTTTTTTTGGATAGGGCGAAGCAACAGGAAGAACAAAACCAACCTCGAAAGCCACAAAAATAGGGAAATATTGACTCGGGACGAGTCAATAGCGTGTGGTCGGGGCCTGTTGGGGCCTTTGTTTTGGGATAGAAAAATTTTGAGTTGCAAAGAGCTGGAGGATAGGTGGCGGAATGCAATTAAGGTAGACAGGGAGTTTTCACAGTTGCGGAAAGCTGGAAGATAGGTGGCGCGACATTGGTAGAGAACAACGTAGATTGCAGATATGGGAGACAATAAAAATCAGTAGTAATCCCAGTAATAAAGAGGAAGAGAAAAGCAGTGGATCAGAAACAGGGAGGACTGACAGTTGCACTCAAGGAGAAAAAAATAGGCAGTCATTCAGGAGAGAAGGATTTAGTCAGTTAGTCATTCCGGGTAGAGGTCGATAGAAAAAGCAGAGCCTCAAGAGAGCTCTAGGAGAAATCCATTGTACTGAACTAAATTGTAATATACTCTACGAAGTATATCATATGATGTTTTTTTATTGATAATGAGATCAGTTTGTTGTTGTGTGTAGTATCGCGAGTGGATTGATGGTTGTTTGCTTATGATGAATACATGGTTAAATTAAAATTTTAATTCAGTATTCTAAACATGTATCAATGAGTAATAGTTTCTTCGTAGACTTGAGATATGCTTGTTGCTTTCAAGTTTCCATATTTTTTGTCTATGTTTGCATTTGTATTCTACCTGATCTAGCTTCTAATCTTACTATGGTCACATCACGCCTTGGGTGAGACACCCTCCTCCCTAGAGTAGGGTGAAATTGTTGGAGTTGTGCTAGACTACTACAGAAACCTTCTTGGCCCCAAACCTGAACTTGGGTCTTTCCCAGAGACCTCCCTTTTTCGCCAACAGTGGTCACTCAACCAAGAGCGTAAAGCCAATCAAAACCCATCACCACATTTGTTTAAGGTACATCCACCATAAATAAATGGTCAGTTGTTGAATAATTCCCCATTTTCACTGTCAATGTGGGGACATATCTAGTGCACAACATGGTCTTATCCCCCAACACAAGGACATAAAAGCCCTCAAACTCCTTATTAGTGATGTCCCTTTTCTGCACCATCTGTGTGTCAATGAAGTTGTGGGTGGCCCCACTTTCCACCAAAAGAGACATGTTTCCCCTGTTGTTGGCTTGAGGGGTCCTGACCCAGGTTCAAAGTGTTCTACGCAACCAAAAAAACCCTCCAACTACTGGCCCTTTCGGCAATGATCTACATGAGCAGACCAAAGTATCACCCGAAGCAGTATGGGGGGGTGCTGGAACCAAGTTTCTGCACTTTGAGGATGTTTTTGATGTGGATATTTACCCTAATTAATAGATCTAATGCCTACAACCCTACGCACAACTTCACAGAAACCATATCTAAACACAAACAACCCTTCAAGGCAGAAGCGCGCAAAACATACCACTACACTTTATCCCGATATTAGCATAATAAGCAGAAATGTACATGCGCAAACATGTAGATCTAGTCAACACTGAGATTTCTAATAGCTACTTAAACCAGATAAATGAGCATTAACAATAACAAATCTATAGCTTGAAGAAAATAGTAGATAATATGATAGACGGATCTAAACAATCACATAAATCACATAAAGATCAGAGTTCACCCAAAATATCTTCTTTATTAATAAATCTTCAATTCAATACAGTAATTCTACCTGGGCACACAACAGCAAGGTCCTTGCACACAGCTCAGGACTTGGGTCTCTCCACACACATCCAACAGGAGCCTTTCTACCTGGACTAATAATTCAGATCAACAATTCAAATCCAAAATATCAAACATAGACACTGATATCTCTCCTCACTCGACTCTTACATATTTATACTTTCAAACGTGCACATACCATGGTCTCAAATCATGGTTTGAGACTCATTGTTTCTCTTTTTACTCATTACAATGATTAAGGGACCTTGACCCACCTCAAAGCCCCTTTCCTTTTGTGCGCAATGAATTCTAACAAAACTTATCCAAAAATTAACCCAAAAATTCCTTACCCCAGGGACCCTAATCCAACAGGTCCCTAACACAATATAGTGACTCGTAATGAGTCACTATGGTCCCACTACCTACATTTTGTCTTTGAGCGCCTACACAGAACTCTAAAATGGCAAGATGACTTTGGCGCTTTGTGTTGCGGTGTTCTGTGCTTCCTCCACGAAGTTCTCTATGGTTGGTCCCTCGACAATGAGGATGATGCTTCTTTGGGTCTGCTATAGGCTTTTGAGGGCACCCTCAATGTTTTGTGAAATATGCAAGGCCTCATCAGCCCACGGCTTCATTATTTTTTCCAGCAAGTGCTCCCATAAGTGCAATGTGTCGATTTCCACATGAATGGCGTGGATCTCCTGCAGTCTAGCGAATATTTGGGCTAGTACTAGGTTTGGTGCAACGACCTAAATTTCATTGAACTGCTACTCTTTGGCTGTCAATTCTATCTTTAGCTACAGGATGACGGGGTCATCTTGGACAGAGGTCCAAAATCCTATGGCTTATTCAAACAGCTTAATGCAAGCATCCATGGCAGCAGCGATGCTAGCAGTCAATTTCTTCATGAAGATGGTGCGTTGTGCATGCACCTCTAGAGGTGTCTTGTGCTACAACTTCATCTGCAGGTCTGCGATATTCTGCATGAGATCTATGCAGATTGTTTCTATCTCTGATTGTGATGCCTTCAGCATGGAAATCAAACTCTGCAATTTAACAGTGGGTGTTGTAGTGGTGGGAACTGTGACTATGGGGAGGCCATGGCATAGCTGATCGATCAAGGTTTCGAACTCGACGTGTTGTCTTTCGGCGATGTTGTAAAAATATTCAATGATTTTCTTTTATTTCTAGTATACCTGTTGTTGAACAGTCGTGATGGCCTTCAGTGGATGGGCCTCCCTATTCTTCATCTCATCCATAATCATTGTGTTCATCACATGCAAAATTCCTCCGGGAATCATGGCCAGGTCGATGCTAATTTCAGGGCATGCTTGGATAGTTGTGTGGAGCTCGAGGTTCTCAACATGGAGTGTCTTGCTCAGAACTTGAAGTAGCTAGTTGTCTGATGGGCTAGGTGGTTGTGCGCTCACTTGTCTTAGGCTTGTTTGCGGCACACTTTATTGTTGCACGCTCGCTTGGATCGCACTCGCTTACATATTTAACTCCTGAAGACCGTTTTGCACATCCTTAAGGACTATTTTATACTGAGACTCAGCGATATTCTAGGTATCTTCAGCTATGGACTTTATTGCACACTCAATCTCATTGAGGTCACCCTCTGTCAAGTTTAGGGGCTCTATCCCTGTCATATTTAAGGCCTTTCTCTTAGTGCACAAACGTAATTGGGTCTAAGGCCCTCGTTTAGTGTCACGACGCGAATCTGTCTACATATAAGGTGCATCGGCACTCTCTCCTTCTTTTTCCTCCATTTCCTCGTCATCCATAGTGACAAGATTTGGTTCCTTCTGTGCATCCTTATCTTTCTAATGATATTTATACGCCTCCTTCTATTGGTATTTCGACGTGCGCAACTTTGTATGAGTCTTCACAGACACCAAAGATGATGCACCACCAGTGGTGCACACTTCTAACCAGACGACTAGCCATTCCGTTGTGATGCATGCAAGGTCATCCTCCGTGACGATGTATGGCAGCTCATACAAAATGCCTTCCACATCCCTATTTGTGTGGATGTGCATATTGTGGAATGTGGCTTTGAAGTCCGCAATGTGCTTGTACTTCTTATACAACGTTGGGGACAATCGTGGCTTGAACTGTACCACCTGTAACAACTTGCAATCAAATAATACCCATAAAATTTTGTTTCTGGTCACTCTGGAAGGAAGCTTGGAGTTCCACAATGATGCATAGCGTGCACTAGTATTCTTTCTGGGAGGGTTGATTGGTCCTACAAAGTCAATGGCCCATTTATGAAAAACATACAAATTCACTTGTGGTTGCAGTGGAATTTCAACTCTACGCGAGGGTTTCCCTATTCTCTGACACACAAAACAAGTGCAAAAATACTATTTTACATCAGTGTGCACCATAGGCCACCACAAACCAACCCTTGAAATTTTCTACACAATTGGTTTTTCTGATAGTGACCTCCTGCAACCCCTGCATGTGCTTCAACTAGGATGCTCTGTCGTTCAAACTCCAACACATAGTGTCTTAATACCTCATCAGATCCCATCTTATACAACTGGCTAGCAATCAAAGTAAATTCAGTTGTGCGCAAGACTAGTTCTTTCTTCTACTTAATTGTATACTCTGTATGTGCACTACCAGTGGTCAGAAAGTGGATAATATCTGTGAAGTGGCCATATACTACTTTAATGGAAAATAGTGTAATCCTTCTTCCAAGTTATTTGGATCCTCTCCACTTTCAATGCATGACACATGGTCTAGCCAAGCATTTAGTCTCCCTCGTTTCACAATTACCTCAAATTCATACTCCTAAAATAATAAAATCCATCTACAAATTCCCCCCCCCCCCCCCAACATAGGCTTGTTGAGCAGGCACTTCAAAGCAAAGTGGTCAATAAATATCTTAAACTTTCCTACCACCAAATAGTGACAAAACTTCTGTAGCGCATAGACCATAGCTAATCATTATCCCTCTATTTTCGAGTAGTTGCACTCAACACTTGACAATTTCATTCTTGCAAATATTCGGCTCTTGGCTACACGAGTACAGCACCTAGTGCGATACATGAATCATCCACATGTACATGGAATTCCTTTGTCCTGTATGGAAATACCAATATAGGCACAGTCACCATTTTCTCCTTAAGTAGCTCTAAACTCTTCTAACATTCCTCCTCCCAACAAAAAGAGGCGTCCTTCTTCAACAATTTTTCCATCAACACAGTAATAAGTGCATAGCCTTGAATAAATTTTCTGTAATAGCCAATATGCCCCAAAATTGAGTGCAACTACTTCACATTTGCAGGCACCTCTAGGTTGACAATAATAGAAATTTTAGCGGAATCAACCATTAATCCTTGTTGATAAACAATATGACCTAGCAAAATTCCTAAAGGGACACATAATATGCACTTCTTCATATTCAATGAGATGTTATGCTTCCGACAAGTATCCAACATTAAGCGTAGATTTTAAACATGCTTCTTCAATAAGCCAAATACATTCCAGTAATCAAAATATACTTCTAGGAATTTATGTATATACTCCTTAAATGCAGCCACCACCACGCATGAGAAGATCACTGGCGTATTCTTCAGACTGAATGGCATTAGTTTGTATTGGAATGATCCCCATTTTGTTGCAAAGGTTGTCTTACTTCTGTCTTTAGGCACGATTCATATCTGGAGGTATCTGGAAAAGCCATTAGTGAATGAGTAGGCCTCCTTCCCTCCCACATTTTCCAATATTTCATCAAAAAATAGAGTTGGAAAAGGGTCATGCATGCAGGCATCATTCAACTTGTGCAGATCCACACAAATCCTAATTTCTCCTTTGGTATTATTTTCTTGGACTGCTGTGGGGTTTACCCAATATGATTCTTTTACTAGTTCAATGATCCTTGCAGCAACCATTTTATCCAGCTCCTCCTTGACCTTCTATTTGTACTTAGGATTCAACCTGTAGGGGCGCTTCTTGATCCAAGAGAATTTTCTTATATATGCATTAAATAATTACATATAACAGAGCACTTAATACCATGAAACATAAGCACATAAAACAAAGAACAAAGAAATCACAACATGCATCACATCAAGACACCAAAAATTGATTACAGAGTTCATCCAATTTGAAATACGTCTCCGGGACCTACTCAATAGTGGGTAGATATTCATTCATTAAGTGGAAAGAAGAAGAATAAGTATAAGTAAAATTACATACAACACCCTTATACCTCCAATCTGGAAAATGGTTGAATATTGGAGAGCTCTGATGCAGAAATGGACATCACCGTTGAGTTCTTTTCATTAAGATGTGTAAAATCGACATAAAATTTGTCTCAAATGGGCACTGGAAAGTTTTTCACCCCAGGGAATATTTTTGATGCCCCTCAATATTCCCTGGGCATGGTTCCACCCCTCTGGCCCACTCGTGGTTCTGCTCCTACTCCTGCTACTCTACCTGGTCGCACTGTGAAAATGAGAGTTTATATAAATTTCTAGGCAGAGAGTACAAAGTGCCTCTGCCGACGCATTGGTTAAAATAGAGTTTGGTTGAGGAGGGGTCAAGGGATCAAATCCCACCCCTCCTGTTTTGGTTAAACACCAATGTAATTAAGGCAAGGGTGGTGGGCAGGTCCGCTCCATGTGGCCCGACCCAACCGCACCCCACTGTGGTCCTTTATGTGGCATTTTGTTTTGTGCTTATTTTTGGACTGCCCGTTGGAGTGCCTACCACGTGGGTCAGGCGAGTTCGACCCCTTTGGTGCTTATACATGGTATCATGGTCGGCGGGTTCGTCGAGGTCATGACTGCCAACCCATATGCTAGTTGGGTTGTTCCAAGGCTGGTGGGGTTGACAGCTCGCCCCCCAACAATATATATATAATACATAATGCGATGGTGGGGTGGCGGGGTTGGTGGCAGGCCACCCATTTATATTTTTTTTTTTTTTTTGAAACCATGGCTCCTTTTTAAAATTATCAAAAATGGAGTTCATTGGGAAAATTAAACATCCAATGAATTTGGATTCTTCTCGGGTGCTAGGTTCCTTTCCGATTGATGGTGAAATTGTGGGATACCTAAACCTGACCCACTGCCTAAATTTGACCGCAACTTTGACTTGCTCTAACTTCTTCATATGACCTCGGATTTAGGCATCGTTTGGACCATTAGATTTAGAATGGAGAACACTTTGACATGGTCCTAGTCTTGTTTTCATCTGGACACTTTGAATTTTGAGAAATTTTAAGCCACTTGTCCTTGGAGATCCTCCTAGATCAATCCTCCCCACTTAGGAGCTTTTGGATCACCAAAAGCAATAACACATCCAACACACTTCTTGTGTCCTCACCAAACCACACTTTCAATCACCTGCATGCAAATATGGTACATCCTTTGCAACAATATACAAACCATACATGACTCAATCAACCCCACACTTGCCAAGAGTTTATAACACACACTCTTTGGTCAAGGATTACATAATAGAAATCAATATGTCATTTACTCATAAGGAGAGGCCAAAATATCATCTTTGAATTTCGAAGCAATGGAAGACACATCATCACTTTTACAATTATCTACAACTATTACCTCTAAAAAAACCATCTGTTACTTAATAAGGTAAATCAGTCATCTCACTGTGGCGGATTTTCTTGTGGAATATATTGGATGACTGGAGCCTTCATGGGTGCTTTTTGGGCCTGAAGTATTGGACATGCAATTTTTTGGTGTTCATCCTTGTGCCAATGATTCTTCCTCTTCCATACTTTCCGGATTGTCTTGGAATGCTTCCTCCCGATGTGCCTCTGATAAGTGTTCATATATCCCTCACTATCACTAGAATGTGATGAGGTTCTCTCATCATCTGTCGTTGGTGGGTCGTTGGCTGTTTTGGAGCATTCCCCAACATCCTTCTTGACATACCCAAGTCCTGCATGATGGGGTAATTCCTCTACCTTGATGGGTTTTATGATTCCCTAGTGATTAATGCCAAGGCCCCTTCCGTGATACCCAATTTTCTTTAAATTTTTGGATCCAATACCTATAGTATGCCTTTTCAAAGCAGCAAATTCATCAACATGAAAACTATATGAAATCGAAGGATCACTTTTTACTTCAAGGGGGTTATGCTGCATTTTTCCAAGGCCTCGTCCTTAGATTCCAACTGTTGTAGCAACCTTTGTTTCTCCTTCTCTGCGAATCTCCTTAGTTCAGCATTCTCTGCTTGAATGCTTTGACTGATCTCCTCAAGTTCTTGGCGCCATGCCGCATTGGGAGACCTTCCCATATTTGGTACATTATCTATTTAATTTTTTGTTTCATTGCCCGAATCTGAACCCAAATCGATGGGTCCATCTATTGTGATTCCAAGAGTTTCAATCCTTCTTTCATCACCAGAATCTGATCCTAAGTCAATTAGTCTACCTCGTTCAACTCCCCCAGTCGTGACCTTCTTATATTCTTCTAATTCAGAATTTATATCTTGTTGCATGGTGGAAACTCTCTTTTGCCTCTCCTTTTTACCATCCCTCTTAAGTATCAGCTCAGGGTGCAGTTTCCAGCAATTCTCTCCGGCGTGTCCCTCTTTCTCACAATGTGTACAAGAGGGCTTTGCTCCTCTTCTCTTGGTTGTTGCGGTTATTTTTGGGTGATCATTTTTTTCATACACCCCCCTACTTTCAATACACATGGCCTTCACATTGGCCTCATCGATAGTAGCAGGCTCAAACAATAATAATGAATGCCTTATGTAACCATGTAGAGAACCAATATACTTAGTTACAATCTCTAGTGAATCTAATGGAATGTCTAAGTTCAATGCTTTTTTCTAAATTCTTCAGTGAACTTTTTCACATTTTGGCCTTTGCCTTGCTTTAGGTGTTGCAATTCCATTAATGCCTCTTGCCGTTAGCCTAATGGGTAGAACTGATTTTTCAATGCAGAAATAAAATTTGACCATGAGGAGAGAAGGTTACCCAGATTGTTGTTGCCTTGCAATTTTCTCTCCCACCAAACAAGAGCGGTGCCACCCAGTCGAAAGGATACCAACTGGATATTTGCCTCGTCTTTCTTGATCTATTGAATCTGGTAGTAGACCTCAATATTTCTAATCCAATTGTTGATCTTTTCCACATTACATTCTCCTATATACATAGGCAAGTCAAACTTTACATCTAGTTTAAGGAAAGGTTTCTTAGATGTATGGCTATGACGTATGATAGAATGATGAGAAGAAGAAGAGGATATATCACTAGAAGATGGAGAGGGAGGGGGCTCTTCTCCACCATCTCCATGTTTTACTGATCCGTGGTCATTGGCATATTTCTTCTCGGGCTTGATGGTCTTCTCATACTCTGTAAACAGTTGTCTACTTTCTTTGCCATGTTGTAGAATGCCTTGTGGTAATTCCGCTCTTCTTCCCGATGAGCTTCCTCATTTTCCATGTTTCTTCGTCATAGGGCATGTCCTGCTTTGGGATCAATTGACTTAAGCTGTCCTTCACCTCTTTGCAACTTGTTTCTAGTTAGCATATACTCATGCAATTCGCATTGAAAAATACCTGTTATGATACCACTTGATCCAAGATATTTTTCTTAAAGATGCATTAAATAATTACATATAACAGAGCACTTAAGACCATGAAACATAAGCACATAAAAAAAATAACAAAGAAACCATAACATGCATGAGATCAAGACACCAAAAATTGATTACGTTTTTTGTCTAATTTTGACTACGTCTCTGGGCCTTTCTCAACAGTGGGGAGGCCTTCATTCATTAAGTGGCGAGAAGAAGAAGAGGTACAAGTAAAATTACATAAAGCACCCTTATACCTTCAATCTAGAAAATGGCTGAAAAATTGGAGAGATTTGATGTAGAAACAGACATCATCGTTGAGTTCTTGTCACTGATAGGTGTAAAATTGACATAAAATTTGTCTCAAATGGAAATTGGCAAAGAAACCATAACATGCATGAGATCAAGACACCAAAATTTGACTATGGTTGTTTTCCAATTTGGACTACGTCTCCGAACCCTTCTCAAAACTGGGGAGGCTATCATTCAATAAGTGGCAAGAAGAAGAAGAAGTAAAAGTAAAATTACATAAAGCACCCTTATACCTTCAATCTGGAAAATGGTAAAAAATGGAGAGCTTTGATGCAAAAATGGTCATCACCGTTGAGTTCCTATCACTGAGAGGTGTAAAATAAACATAAAATTTGTCTCAAATGGTCACTTGAAAGTTCTACACCTTAGGGAATATTTTTTATGCCCCTCAATATTCCTTGTGCATGGTTTCGCCCCTCTGGCCCGCTCATGGTTCTGCTCCTGCTCCTGCTGCTCTACCCAGGCGCACTGTGAAAATGAGAGTTTATATAAATTTATGGGCAGAGAGTACAAAGTACCTCCGCCAACGCATTCGTTAAAATAGAGTTTGGTTGAGGAGGGGTCGAGGGATCAAATCTTGCCCCTCCCGTTTTGGTTAAACAACAATGCAATTAAGGCAAGGGAGGTGGGAAAGTCTGCTCCACGTGGCCCGACCCAACTACACCCCACCATGGATTTTTATGTGGCATTTTTTTTTGCATTTATTTTGGGACCCCCTGCTCAGGGGTTGGCCAGTGGACCAGGCGGGTTTGACCCCCGCCAGTCCCGTATTACGTGTTGCCTCCATTTCTTATACATGGTATCGTGGTTGGCAGGTTCGTCGGGGTCATGGCCACTGACCCATATGGTAGTTGGGTCGTTCTAGGGGTTTCATGGTTTAAATCCCACCCCCCCACAATATATATAATACATAATGCAGTGGTTGGGTGGCAGGGTTGGTGGCCCGCCACCCATTTATATTTTTTTTTGTTTTTTTATTTTTTTTGAAACCATGGCCCCTTTTTAAAAATTCTCAAAGCTGGAGGGCATTGGGAAAATTAAACATCCAATGAATTCACCTACTTCTCAGGTACTAGTTTCCTTGCCGGTTTACGATGAAATTGTGGGATACTTAAACCTGGCCCACTGCCTAACTTTGACCACAACTTTGACTTTCTCTAACTTCTTCATACGACCTCAGATTTATGTGTTGTTTGCACCGTTGGATTCAGAAAAAAAAAAACAATTCAACATGGTCCTATTCTTATTGTCATCTGGACACTTATATTTTCGAGCAATTTAAAGCCACTCATCCTTTGATATCCTCGTAGATCAATCCTCCCCACTAAGGAGCTTTTGGACCACAAAAAACAACAACACATCCAACACACTGCTTGTGTCCTCGCTTAACCACACTTTAAATCACTTGCATGAAAATATGGTACATCCTTTTCAATCATATACAAACCATACATGACTCAATCAACCCCACACTTTACAAGAGTTTATAACACATCCTCTTTGTTCAAGGATTACATAATAGAAATAAATACATCATCTACTCATAAGGAGAGGCCAAAAATATCATCGTTGCATTTCGAAGCGATGGAAGACACATCATCACTTTTACATTTATCAACAACGCATGATTTACAAACGGTGGCCATAAAAAACTAATACCTCTAAAAAAACCATCTTTTACTTAATAAGGTAAATGGGTAATCTCCTTGTGGCAGATTTTCGTATGAAATATATTCGATGACTAGAGCCTTCATGGGTGATTTTTGGGCTTTAAGTGTTGGACATGCAGATTTATGGTGTTCATCCTTGTGGCAATGATTCTTCATCTTTCTGACTTTCTGGATCGTCTTGGAACACTTTCTTCCAATGTGCCTCTGATAATTGTTCATGTATCCCTCACTATCATTGGAATGTGATGAGGTTCTCTCATCATTTGTCATTGGTGGGTTGTTGGATGTTTTGGAGCATTCCCCAACCTTCTTCCTGACATACCCAAGTCCTAGATGATGAGGCAATTCCTCCACTTTGATGGGGTTTATGATTCCCTAGTTATTAATGTCGAGGCCCCTTCCCTGATACCCCATTTTCTTTAATATTTTGGATTTGATACCTGTAGTATTTTTTCAAAAGTAGCGAAATCATCATCATGAAAATTATATGAAATCAAAGGATCATTTTTTACCTCAAGCGGGGTATGTTGTCATTTTTCCAAGACCTCATCCTTAGCTTGCAACTGGCGTAGCAACCTTTGCTTATCTTTCTCTGCTTCCTATAGGAGTCTTATTAGCTCAACATTATTTGCTTGAATTCTTTGATTGATCTCCTCAAGTTCCTGGAGCCATGCCACATTGGGCGACCTTCCCATATTTGGTATATTATCTATTGAAATTTTTGTTTCATCGCCTAAATCTGAACCCAAATCGATGTGTCGATCTGTTGCGATTCTAAGAGTTGCAATCCTCAAGTTTGTCATCAGAATCTGATCCCAAGTCAATTGGTCTAGGTCGTGCAACTCCCGTAGTTGTGACCTTCTCATATTCCTCTGATTCAGACTTTTGATCTTGTTTCATGGTGTAAAATATATTTTGGCTATCCTTTCTATCACCCCTCTTATGTCTCAGCTCAAGGTGCAGTTTCCAACAATTCTCTTCATCGTGTACCTCTTTCTCACAATGTGTACAGGAGGGATTTTCTCCTCTTCTCTTGGTTGTTGCGGTTCTTTTTGGGTGATCCATTTGTTCATACGTCCCCCTGATTTCAAGATGCATGGCCTTCACACTGGCCTCATCGATAGTAGCAGGCTCAAACAATAATAATGAATGCCTTATGTAACCATGTAAAGAACTGATATACTTTGTTACAATCTCTGGTGAATTTAATGGAATGTCTAAGTTCAATGCTTGTTTTCTAAATTCTTTAGTGTAGTTTTTCACATTTTTGGCTTTGCCTTGCTTTAGGTGTTGCCATTCCATTAACGACTTTTTCATATAGCCTAATGGGTAGAACTGAGTTTTCAATGCAAAAATAAAATTTTACCATGAGGAGAGAAGGTTACCCAGATTTTTGTTGCCTTGCAATTTGATCTCCCACCAAATGAGAGTGATGCCACCCAGTCGAAGGGATGACAATTGGATCTTTGCCTCGTCTTTATTGATCTGTTGAATCCGGCATTAGACCTCAATTTGTCTAATGAAATTTTTTAGCTTTTCCACATTACATTCTCCTATATACATATGAAATTCAAACTTTAAATCTAGTTTAAGGAATTTTTTCTTAGATGTATGCATATGACGTATGCAAGAATGATGAGAAGAAGAAGAGGAACTATTACTAGAATATGGATAGGGAGGTGGCTCTTCTCCACCATATCCATGGTTTACTGATCCAAGGTCATCTTCATCTTTCTTCTCAGCCTTGACGGTCTTCTCATACTCTGCAAACAGTTTGTCTACTTTCTCTGCCATGTTGTATAATTCCTTGTGGTAATTTCGCTCTACTTCCCAACTTGCTTCATCATCTACCATTTTTCTTCTTTGTAGGGCACATCCTGCTTCGGGATCAAAATACTTAAGCTTTCCTTCACCTCTTTGCAACTTATTTCTAGTTAGCATATACTCATGCAATTCACATCAACAAAGACCTGCTCTGATACCACTTGATCCAAGATCTTTTTCTTATAGATGCATTAAAGAATTATATGTAATAGAGCACTTAAGACCATGAAACATAAGCATATAAGATGAAGAACAAAGAAACCATAACATGCATGAGATCAAGACACCAAAAATTGATTATGGAGTTCGTCCAATTTGGACTACGTCTCTGGGCCCTGCTCAACAGTGGGGAGGCCTGCTCAACAGTGGGGAGGCCTTCATTCATTAAGTGGCGAGAAGAAGAATAAGTACAAGTACAATTACGTAAAGCACCCATATGCCTCCAATATGGAAAATAGCAAAAAAAAATTGAGAGCTCTGATGCTGAAACAAACATCAGTGTTGAGTTCCTATCGTCGAGAGATGTAAAATCGACCTAAAATTTGTCTCAAATGGACACTGGAAAGTTCTGCACCCCAAGGAATCTTTTTTATGCCCCTCAATATTCTCTGGGCATGGTTCCACCCCTCTGGCTCGCTCGTGGTTCTTCTCCTGCTCCTGATGCTCTGCCTAGGCGCACTATGAAAATGAGAGTTTATATAAATTTCTAGGCAGAGTTTACAACATACCTCCTTCGGCAGATTGGTTAAAATAGATTTTGGTTGAGGACAGGCCGAGGGACCAAATCTCGCCCCTCCCGTTTTGGGTAAACAACAATGCAATTAAGGCAAGGGCAGTGGGCGGGTTTTCTCCACGCGGTTCAACCCAACCGCACCCCACCATGGTTCTTTATGTGGCATTTTTTTTGAGTTTATTTTGGGATCGCCCACTCGGGAGCCGCCCACATGGGTCGGGTGGGTTAAACCCTGCTAGTACTATATTACGTGTTTCCTTTGATGCTTATACATGGTATCGTGGTCGGGGGGTTTGGCAGGGTCATGGCTGCCGACCCATATGTTGTTTGGGTCATTCCAGGGGTGGTGGGGCTGATAGCTTGCCCCCCAATAATATATATAATACATAATGCAGTGGTGGGGTGGCAGGGTTGGTGGCCCGCCACCCATTTATATTATTTTTATTTTTATTTTTTGGAAACCATTGCCCCTTTTTAAAAATTCTTGAAACTGGAGGTCATTGGGAAAATTAAACATCCAACAAATTCTCCCGCTTCTCGGGTGCTAGTTTCCTTGCCGGTTGACGGTGAAATTGTGGGATACTTAAACCTACCCAACTACCTAAATTTGATCGCAAACAAACTCAAATTTAGGCATCGTTTACACCATTAGATTCAAAACGAAGAACAATTTTCAATGGTCCTGGTCTTGTTGTCATATGGACACTTTGATTTTTGAGAAATATTAAATCACTTGTCCTCTGAGATCCTCCTGGATCACTGCTTGATAGGCCTAGCATCTTGTTTCAGAGTGATTCTCATCACACCAAGATCCCCTAAAAATACCTTTCAACTCTGAAAACTTTCTGGGAAATAAGTTTTGATATTCAGCGAGTAGCTTTACAACCTTATTTGTGTATCTTCATCCCATTAATCCCCTATTTTGGAAATCTTAGGTTGCTCTTCTATTCCAATATTGACTTGCCTAATCTTCACGAGTTTAGTCACATTTGGAACTTCAACCATAGGCCTAGAAACTACACACCAACCTTTAGACTCAAGGATATTGATGTTTCTTAGTGTTGGAGTCACGATTGTCGTTAGACCAAAACCTGTAGACCTTAGTCTCCGCTACAATCACCAAAGTTAGGATCCACAAGAGGCGGTTAGTCCATGTCGTGAAACACATGGGGAGTGTTGAACCCAAGTCCAACATTTGGGTCTTCCTCATTATCTTCAATAGTCACATTCCGGCAGTCAACTATATCCTTCATCTGCACATCCCATGCTGGTAAGGCTCGTTCTTTTAGTGTATCTGTCATGTTAAAGACCACATCTTGAATCATGTCTAAGGTTGTACTTATGCATGGTAATCCACTCTCAAAACTGAACGTTAAAACAAATCTTTCTCATAGCGCAGCCCCTTTCGTCGTTCCTCATCGTAGCTCAACCTCTAGGTGCCAGTTCATAGGAATCTGACTTAAAGTATGGATGAATTTATGCACCCATCCTGGTTGCAACTCTTCACCCCAAGCTACAGTCCACCTGGCTAAATGTTTGTGTGAATCTTCTTTGCCTGCATAGGTTCCTTCTAACTGGGTATTGGGTTGTCCAAATCATAGTTTCATCATATGGGTACTGTTATTGCCTAAATCTACCTCAGGCTGAAGGAAGGCAGAGTTTAGGGTAACATCAAACCACGCTCAGTTTTGGTAGCTAGCCCTACCAGAACAGGAGAGGGCTCTCTCCAGGTCAATCTCAGCGAAAAGTAATCAATACGGCTTTAGATGACTGAAATTAAAGCTAATTTTAGGCTGGGTATATATAAAGGAGTTTGATTTTGATTTTGGGGGGTTTTGTTGGATCAAAGGGAAAGGCAGTTTTGGGTGCGGGGATTAGGCCTAGTTTTTGCAGAGTTCTGATTGGGGTGAGGAAGGCAAGTGTTTTGATGCTTTAGGTTGATTTAATGGAAGGATCAGACTGGTGAGGAGCTGAAGAGGGCAAGACGGTCTCAAGAGTCCTCCTCAAATAGATGAAAACATGTAAAATTAAACAAAACTAAAGGCAGACCAAAGCAAGCTACTGAATTCTACCTTTACCACTTATTTGCTTAATTTAAGAAGAAAGGAGAATGAAAATGGTACACATAAACATCAATGAACTTAAAAATACATGGAGAAAAACACCATCAAAACATAGAGCCACAAGGATCCCAAAGAGGGCTGCAAACCCTGGTCTATTCCTTTGCCAAAATTGCAGAATGAATGTACAATGAAGTGCTGAGCAATCCCAAGTGTCCAACCCTGAAAATGACTGAGAAAGTACATGATATAGAAAATCCTAACTCCTCCCCATGCCTCTAGGGGTTGATCTCATCATTCTAGGAGTTGTTTCAACCATATCTAAACTAGGAACTGAAAAATAGGCAATGAAAACAACTTGCCTCTATATGCTAGGAAACTGATCCATTCACTCACATTTCACCTTTTGGTGAATGAATCTTCTAGAACAATTAAAAATGTGCCAAAATTAAATCTTGGACATGAAATTATATCAAGATAGATCAAGAGTTACATAAAAAATTAAAACTGGCCAAAACTAGGCGAAATTTTGAGCTGCTGGGTGAAAAATAGGCCAAAATCCTCTATGCGTCACGCCCAAAATCTCTATGTGTAGCACAAATTTGGAGCTGTTTTTGAGGCCCTTACCAAAGTCCAAATTGAGCTCATGATAGCTCGTTGGAAATCTCTACCTGTCGACTTTCCAACCCAAGTAGAATTTCTAGATTTGGTTGCCATTTTCCCTCCAAACATTCAATCTCCCAAGACTGGTTCCTGTGTGTGCAAAAAGTGGCAGAAAGGCCATTTTCAAGGTGTTTTTGACCCTTTAGGCAACCCAGAACTTGATGAATTTCTTAGGCAATTCCTGAGAATGCAAAAATTTTCATAAAAAATATAGAAATACCAAGTTTTCCTCCAGAGGATATCCCAATCGTAAGCGCGCGCCAAGTGGCGCTACGCGTCGGGCAAGAAAACCTGTTTTGTGACCAAAAAAATCAAAAATGAAAAAATTTTCTCCAAATTCCTTGAAATTTGGACTGAAGGTCCCTCATCAAGTGCTATGCTCAGCCAAAGAAGCTTCAGCCAATATTTGGAGCCTATCATGCCTTTTACGCCGCCTCAGTGCCCTCCTTAGCCTCGCTTTTAGGATCTTGATCCTCGCTTTGCAAACATGTGTGTGTGCCCAATAGTGGTTCTTCATGTGTCGGAGCATGTTCTTCTCTTTTTTTGGCTTCTCCAATAGCTTCTCAAGATGCATGTTGACCCTCTCAAGCCAATTCTCTCTATCGGCCTCAATCTCCAGCTCAATAGGTGTCATCTCGGATGGGCTTCTCTGGGCAGCTTGCCGGTTCTCACAGATATGTTGCAACTCCATGATCGTCTGCTGATCCTCCAACTACTTATTCCACTACTCCAGATAGTTAATGATCCATTGATCTCTCTGCAACTTTTTGATAAATGTGTTGATCTCAGTTTTCTGCTCCTGAATGATCTCTCTCAGTTTTGAGCTTGGAGAGCTCAAATCCACATCAATCAATGTGAAATCAGTATCCTGACCTCCTGAAAGACCCTCCTCCTACATAGGCCTCTTTCCTCTGTCCTGTACCTGTGCTGATGACAATGGCAATGAGACCCCTTCCACCCCGGGTGGAGATAGTACTCGCCGGGTTGCTGCAAACAATGCTCTCGTGCCTCTCTGATAAGTGACATACACTGGCACACCGATAGGATCTGTCTCGGGACCTTCAAACTGATGTGAAGGTTCACCTACATCGTGAAAAATATCCGGAGGAGGCTGAGGGGCCGTGAAGAAGTCACGGGAAATGAAATCTTCCCATGCAATGCCATGCAATCCAAGCTGATGTACCACAATCATCTTGATGAGCGCATAATGATAAATATTGTTGTACTGTTGCTCGGGAGTCTTCTTCTGCACAAGAGTAGTCATCCTCTCTATGTTTCAGCACATGAAATATGGAATTTTCATCATCCTCACTCTCGTGAAATGCATCAATAGTCTGATGTGGTATGCATAGAGGCGTGAGAATCGGCCCTCACAACTGAAGTACCTGATAATGAGTCTCATCAACGGCGCATAGGATTCCTTCAGGAACCGGAATGGGAATACCCTGTTGAGCTACCTCACATAGCCAGGCCTGATGTATGGCTCGTAATGCACTCTATCCACCTTCTGTCTTTTGTTCCACTCCTCACCTACATTCGGTATTCCTGTTGCCTGAGAAATGTTTTCTGGTGTCAAGGTGAAATTTACACCAGCGAGAGTAACCTGACCATCTCGCAAATGTAAAACAAACAACTGGGCTAACTCCTGATGATGCCAAATCTAAGAAATCCTCTCGCAATATTGATAGCATGACTGCTCTCGGAAACATGCCATGGCAAGTGCGCAGGCCTCCAACGGAGTCAATGAGGTGGGCTCCTCCCTCACATGTTTGCCTCCTTTACGAGGCCTTCTCGGTGCATGTAACTCTGTGGTAGAGTCATTGTCTTGTTCTTATGATGACTCAGTGTCCGTCATGGTGTCACAAGTCTATGCCAAGTGTATGCTAATCTGTATGAGGTGAAAACAAAAATTTGGTGTATTTTCCTCCAATTGCCAAATGTGTGCCAAATGGGAAAGGACTGTGGACAGTGGGTACAATGGACTTTTGTCAAGTGAAAATTGTAGTGTGGGGACAGTCACTTGACTGTGTTTGGGAACTTTGGGACTTAGGGATTTTTTATAAGTGAAATAGGAAATGGTAGGGTTTAGGGATAGGGAAATAGGACTTTAGAAATAAGTGATTTGGGATGTAGAGGAACAGGGGATTAATAGGGATGATAGGTTTAAAGTGAGGGAAGGAATCAACAAGGTGGAGGGGAAAAGGAGTCTTTGGCACCAAAATGATTTTAAAACACCAAAACACAACCCTAAGGAGCATTTTTTCACCAAATGATAGGGTTTATGTTTTTATCATTCAAATTCTTATAACCAATCTTAAAACAACTCCAAACACTGACCAAAGGTAATAGAAAGATGATATACACTTACACGGAGCAACAGAGATTGAGCTGTTTTGATTTTTTGGAAGCGGTGATGAAATTTTAGCTTGTCGGCGCTGTGCGCCACGCACGTTCAAAAATACACTGCAGTGGTTGTCTCTGTGCGCCGCGACCTCCCTGTGCGTCGCGACTACCTCCCAGCGCGCCGCGCAATTGAACTCACAGACAGTCCTCCTTCAAACTCACAGTTTCGCCCTCCAACGTTTTGAGTCGGCTCAATAATGTCTCTTAGTGTGCAAATGAAGTGTTTTAATGGTGAAAATATCTTATATGGCATCAACTTTGATATTTTCTTCTTTTAAAACCCACCTTTGTAATGTTTGGCTTTGGCACTTTTCACTTTCTAATACAAATTCTATTTTTGTTTCCATTTTGACTTTTTTGACTTGAATGATGAAAATTTTGTCAATTTTTTGCAGGGATGACTGGCACGGAATTCAGAAAAGGCAACCAGGGCTACGCCTGAAGATTTTGACAACTGAAAAACTTTGAAAATATACACGGCATTTATTACAAAGGACAAAATGACGATTTTCTTCAAAACAGAGTTTTGAAGAAAAGTCATGATCAAGCAATATGACAATGAAATTTTGTGATGAAAAATTATTTTGAGCCTCCCTCATGTGCCTGCTGGCATTATTAAACATTTTGAAGACTAAACCCTAGACCTAATGACTGAAAAACCCTGAAAAACTCTTTGCTGACCAAAAGATCAAACAGGACTATAAATGACTTTAAAATTGATTTTGATGAACTTCGATGAACAGACCTGAGCCAGCAGGTACAAGACATGAGGGACATGAGCAACAAGACCCTTCCATCAGAAGACCGATGCTCCTAATGGAATGCAAATGACTGAACTTAATGAGACACATAAAAATGAAATGCAACAAAAGAGATTTTTGATCTCTGACGGAGGGATGAACAGATCGACTCTAACTTTGGCTCCAATGGGGATGGTAGCTCCTGGGAGGTGCCAAGAACTACAGATTTCTAAAAGAGTAGGCAGTGCCTTCATCCATTGGGCTATGGAGTCCATAATTTTGACAAATCAACACAAGACTCTTGACTCATTTATTGGCTGAAAATTTAACTCAAACTGACACAACTTTGACACTGAAATGACTGAAACATATGACTTGACAAACTCAAACCAAAACTGCAATCCACCTTCAGAATTATAGCCTTCACTTTGGGCCCCAAACTGAAGAAAATATCACAGCACACACTTGCAATGAAACTGAAACAAATGGTATGTACAGTGACAATGTAATCAGCAGAAAACATCTCAAAAATGATACCGCTTGAGCAGCCGACCATTGACCGGCCCTCCTGGACAATCTTCCCCGTTCATCTCCTTCAGAAGAAAAGTGTTCTGACCCCGATATGCAGCAATATTAAAGGGTCCTTTCCAGAGATTTTCGAACTTACCGTGCTTACCTTTGTCCTCATTTCTAGCATCCCATTTCAGCACTACTTCATCCAATTGAAATTTGCCCGCCTTTGCTTTTCTGTCATAGATTTTCTTGATTCTCTCCTACAGCTTGAATGTGTTTTGAAAAAATTCTTCCCTCATCTGCTGCAAATGGATCATTTGATTTATTCTTCTATGCATATGATCTTCTTCACTGCCGGCTTCCTGTAGAAGTTTGACCATCGGAATCGCGAGAGAGGTAGGAAACACTGTATCCACTCCATAAACTAACTCAAAGGGGGACATACCAATGGATTTCGTCTGACTCACTCGATCTTCCCAAAGTGCATTGACCAACTTCTTATGCAAACTTTTCTTGTTGATTTCCAGCAACTTTTTAATGATGTTGACCAAAGATTTGTTGGAAGACTCCGTCAATCCGTTGCCTTGCGAATGATAAGCGGTTGAGTGCCCCAAAATGATTTTATACTTGTCACAAAACTCAATCATATTTTTTGATTTGAAAGTTGCTGCGTTATCAATGATTAGCTTATTCGGGCAACCAAAACGAGACAAAATGTTATTCTCAAGGAAAGAAATTATTACCGAATCCGTAGCTTGCATGGTGGGAACTGCTTCAATCCATTTCTTGAAATAATCTGTCACTGTTAGGATCCATCTATGCTGACCTGAAGAAGCGGGATAAATTTCGCCAATGAAATCCAAACCCCACTGCTGAAAAGGAGCACTCACCTCAATGGGCTTAAGCAGCAAAGGCTGTAATTTCTGTCTTCCTTCAAAAATCTGACACTCATGGCAGCTTTTAACCGTCTTATACACATCAGCAAACAATTTCGGCCAATAATACCCCGCTCTCAAAATCTTATTGGCCGTTGTTTTCCATAACAGGTGACCGCCACAATCTCCTTTGTGAAAATCCTCCATAACCCGCTTTGCTTCTTCTTCCACCAAACAATTCAACAAAACACCACCGGGATCTTTCCAATAAAGTGAATTATTCAAAACACAAAACTTAGCAGCCTTCAATTTCAGAGTTCTACTTTTACTTCTAGCCATGCCAGGTGGTGGTGACAAATTTTGAAGCACATATACAATATCTGAATACCAAGGAGACGTCACAAAGATTTTTGATACCTGAACTGATGAACTTTCCTCATTATCTTCAGACATAGCAGCAATAAGATTGATGTCCAAAGCGTGCAAATTTGATTCAGCCATTAGCTTTACTAGCCCTTGTCCTTTGATAAGCTTTGTGGGCTTTATCTCCACATGATACTCCAACAAGGCAGCAATCCATCTACCCCGTCTCCCTTCCGGATCTGTTTGCACTAGAACATCCTTAACAGCAGCGTTAGGAACATAAGCAATAATATGAGAATGCAAAATATATACACGAAAATATTTCAATGCTTTCACAAGTGCAAGAGCTTGCTTTTCAATGATGTTATATTTCAAGGCTGCATCTCTTATAATACGGCTGAAAAAAGCAATTGGTTTTTCATGCCCATCTCTTTTCTGCATTAATACTGCTTCCATAGTATGCTCCGAAGTAAAAGAGAACAAAATAAAATCCTGAGTGTAATCTGGGCTGATCAAAACCGGAGCTGATGAAAGAACCAACTTCACTAAATTAAAAGACTTTACCGCCTCTTCACTCCACTTTACTACACTATCCTTCTTAATCATGTTTGTAATCTCTCTTAGATGTTCAGCAAGGTTAGGCACAAAGCGGCGTAAAAAAATCATCTTACCATTAAAAGATTGAATCTCCTTCTTATTTTGAGGAAGATCAATTTTCTGAATAGATTCAACTCGAGTTGGGTCAATACAAATGCCATCTTTTGAAATAATGTGACCAAGGAGTTTGCCCTCATCCATGGCATACAAACTCTTTTTCAGATTGAGTGACACACCATACTTTCTACATCGTTGAAAAACAACTTTCAAATGGTAAAGGTGCTCTTCATCAGAATTGGAAAAGACTGTCAAATCATCAAGATACACAACTAGAAAAACATATTTCTCATTCGCAAATGCCATATCCATTGCACGCTGAAATGTCGCACTAGCATTCTTTAAACCGAAAGGCATTTTGGCATAATGGAAATTTCCCCACGGAGTGGTGAACGCAGTTTTGTCTCTATCATCCTCATGGACCAGAATTTGGTTATACCTGGAATAACCATCGAGTAATGACATACGAGATGCTCCAACTACTCGCTGCAATATGTGATCCATTTTGGGCAATGGATAATTGTCTTTCATAGAAACCTTGTTCAAATTCCAAAAATCAATGCACAAACGAATCTCACCTGTCTTCTTGCGTACGGGCACCAAATTGGAAATCCAATCTGAAAATCTTATAGGAACAATGATACCAGCCTTGTATAATCGATTCACCTCCTTCTCAATTGAGGGCAGCAACTTTGGATTTATCCTTCTCAACTTCTGCCTGAAAGGTTTTTGATTTGGATTAATAGGAATAGTGTGCTGAATTATATTGGTATCATATGTCTTTAAATCTCAATAATCCCAAGCAAAAACATCAGCAAAAGAAGACAACAAATTAACATATTTTGCTTTTAACTCTGGTGGCAATGATTTGGATAACTTCACCATCTTTGGATTTTCAACTGTTCCAATGTTCATGTCTTCAACTCCCTTTTTAGTTGGCCGCAAGGTTGGCTTTCTAGCTACGTCATCTTGATCAAAGAGCTCTTCTAAAGGTATCAAACCCTTAGGAATGACATTATCTTTTAGTTGTAATACTTCCATCTAATTTATTTTCACATCAGCCTCACCATCATCATTTTCCATGTCAATTGAGGTGTCTTTGAATTTACCTTTATTCTGCAGAAATTCATCAATCTCATCATCATCTTGGAATACTTGCCAAAACCTTTGATTATCCAGGACAGTTGGATGATGTTTCACATGAATTTCTAACTTGTTACTTGAGTTCATTGGGATCTTCAAATTACTAGTTGCCTTGGCAAGAGCATCCACAATACCATTCTGAATACGAGGGATACAAGTCAAAGTATAATCTGAAAATAAATTCAAGATATCAAGAACAGCATTTCGATAACCCCGCATTCGAGGATGCTTTGCTTGATACTCACCCTTCACTTGCTTAATTACCAACTCGAAGTCGCCATAGACTGCAATTCTCTTAGCATTCAACTTCCTAAGTATTTTCAGACCAGCAATCAAAGCCTCGTATTCTGCCTCATAATTCGAACAATCAAATGCTAACTTGTAAGAACAAACTGTCACATTACTAGGTACCTTGTTTGGAGCGGAAAAAGGACTGCGTACCCAAATGCCGATTCCAGCACCATCACTCCCAACTGCACCATTGAAATCCATAGTCCATAAACCTTCTTCATCTTCTTCCAAGTGCTGAAACTTTGTTTGCTCTGTTATTTCTGCTTGTTGTCCCTCAACTTTCTGTTGTTTTTGGAAGGCTGATTATTCAGCGGAACTCTCAAGTTCTTGTCTTTCTTTCATCAAAACTTCTCTGAAATTTTTTGTGATCTCCAGAATGTCCTCTGCTTCAACTAACTGACTACCTACATCATTGAAACTATCTGAATACAAAACAAAAGACTCTAAATCTGTATGTACATAATTAATCGGATGATTTACTGGTTTCTCCTTACTGGTGATCACATACTTCATCTTCTGTTCCCGATATAGTTTTCTCATCTGACCAAACACAGGAATGGTAGCATAGGAGAAATCGAGCTGCAATGTTCCCTTCAATTTCGTTCCCCAAGATCTGGAAAGAAGCATGCCAAATCTAGGAGGAATGTCTGCCACAACCACATCCATCAAAACATTCTTCGTAGGAATCTGATCTAAACTTACCACCAAATCTTTAATAATCCCAATGCATCTTACTATGCTAGAATCAAAATAATACAGATCATGATACTTCTGAGTGATGTCCAATCCCAATTTCTCTATAATCGCCTTTGGCATGAGATTGTGAGAAGCTCCAGAATCAAACATGGCATTATGTAACACAAAATCATGCAATCTAAGGCTGATATAAAAAGGAGGCACATCACTATCGGGAGACTCCCCATCCAATGCTAGTCCAAATATCAACTCAGGTTGATCATCTTCCACATTCAGCATATCAGACATTGGATCGAAATTCAAAATTTTAGATACTTGACCCTTGTAGCTGCTATTTCTCATCAACTCAGTCAAAGGAATGGAAACTTTTAACTTAGCAATCTCACTCTCTAAGTTAAAAGCTGAAGTTTTTTCTACCTCTTTGCCTGGAGCATCTTTCCTTTCAGCTTTCTCTCTCGATACAATTGGATGATTTGATCTTTCACTTGCTGATGGAGACTTGATTGTAGCGGGATCAACTACCTCTTTTCCCTTCTTCTGTGCAATGGGTGTATAATTCTTTGGTGCTGAAATTTATTTTCTCTTTTGGATTGGGTTGATAGGCACATCTCTATTTCTAAGTGAATATTGTTTCTGCTGGGTGGACAAAGCATTCATATAACCTCTTTGATACTCATCCGACTCTTCTTCAAGAGCTGTCTCATTTTCCAAGATAAAATCCTCATCCTTTTGTTCAGCTGAACTTTCTGCATACTCCTCATCTTCAGTGATAAAGGTTGGCATGTCATCAGGTGTAAAAAAATGATTTTCTTCTCCAATTACATTGTCTTCATCATCTGATTCCGGGCCAAAAAAATACTGTTGTAAAGGAGTTTTTACCTACTGTTGTGGTGGCGGTTCTTGTGCTCGCTGCTCTCGTTGTTTGATCCTGAATTGTGGTTGCTGCTGTGCATGGAAATTGGGATTTCTGATCTGCGGTTCGGACTTATCAAGTGTCATTCTTTCAAACATCTTTTCCACTTTGTGAAGTAGTTGATTTGAAGTAAAATCTTCTTCCTTTATCACAACTTTCTTTTCTTCTTTCAATCTTGCTCTCTTGTCATTCAAATTAGCTTCAACACTCACTGCAATTTTTTGCATGTCTTCCAAAGTGGGCAGATCTCTTTCTCATAATGAATAGGCCATGTCTGAATCAAAAACATCCGAGAATTTTAACAAATCTAACTTCTTAGATGGCCTTAGATCATCAGGAATTGCATTATAAACCGCATTAAATCTGATACAATATTCTTGGATGGACTCACCAGGATTGCGCTTGATCTTGGTATATTCAGAAGTGATTTGAAGAGGATCTTTCTTTATTTCCCACCGATCTAAAAATTGTCTCTGCAGCTCGGCCAATGTAGCAATACTTCTAGGCTGCAAAGCTCTGAACCACTTATGTACTTCACCTCCAAAAGTTTGCACAAACAATCTCATAGTCACATTTGCTTCATCAATTTCATGAAGATCAAAGAAGTCTGCCATTCTATCAATATGCTGCTGAGCAGGAACACTTTGAGGAGTGCCATCAAATAGTGGGATCTTACTTTGATAATCAGTGGGCATAGCATCCAAGTTTTGAGGCAAGACAAGGGGTGCGAATCTAGCAGCCATTGCTCTTGGTGGATTTAAAATCTGTCTTGGAGAAATGGGTGGAGTAGGAGCAGTAGATGTATGAGGTGTATGTGGTGGGAAGGAGGAGAAACTACTGCAGATTGCTGATCATAGGTAGATGGTTGCACAGGAATGGTAGGAATGAAGGAAGGCTCAGTGTGAACCTATGAATCAGAAGTAACTGCTGATGGCCCAAGAGTTTCAGATGCAGATTCTATAAACTCAGGAATATTTGTTGCCACAATTGAGTTCTGAATATTCAAGATGTAACTATCAATGGATCTATTAGCTTTTTCAATCTCAAGATACTTGATAAACTTGAGGTTTATGATAGTAGAACTAATAGCACTTTCAGACTTAGTTTCAAACAACGACAACTCAAATTTCTCGTCAAATTCAATATCTTCAAGATATTCAAACACAGCGGGACATGAATGAGATTTAAACAAAGGGATCATGAGACTTTCTCGATGGAGGATTCTTGAAATCAAATTGGGATTCTCATACACTGGAGGTGGATCGGGATCCGGATTTTCTCTAGTATGTCTTCTGGAAGCCAGTGTGTTGGATTAATTTCAAAAATCAAAGGGACAAAACCAACTTGTTCAGCCTATCAAATTCTAGACTCATCACCCAAAAGTCCAGAACGATCTGATATACTGGGGTAATTTACAAGTCAAGTGTCACATTCACAAGCTAGACCAGAGATTGACTGAAGCAGCGTTTATCTACTTCCGCTAATGCAAAGCAAAAGCGTTTCGAAGGCTACCTGGCATAACTTCAGGCTCCGTATGTAGCTTATAAAACAAATAACACTAACAAGCAAACCATTTGGTTCCCCAGTATGTTCGCCACTATTTTATTGCCTAAATTTACCTCAGGCTGAAGGAAGGCAGAGTTCAGGGTAACATCAAACCACGCTCAGTCTGGTAGCTAGCCCTACTAGAACAGGAGAGGGCTCTCTCCGGGTCAATCTCAGCGAAAAATAATCAATAGGGCTTGAGATGACTGAAATTAAAGCTAATTTTAGGCTAGGTATATAAATAAAGGAGTTTGATTTTGATTTTGGGGGGTTTTGTTGGATCAAAGGGAAAGGCAGTTTTGGGTGCGAGGATTAGGCCTAGTTTTTGCAGAGTTCTGATTAGGGCGAGGAAGGCAAGTGTTTTGATGCTTTAAGTTGATTGAATGGAAGGATCGGACTAGTGAGGAGCTAAAGAGGGCAAGAGGGTCTCAATATTCCTCCTCAAACAGATGAAAACATGTAAACTTAAACAAAACTAAAGGGAGAGCAAAGCAAGCTACTGAATTCTACCTTTACCACTTATTTGCTTAATTTAAGAAGAAAGGAGAATGAAAATGGTACACATAAACATCAATGAACTTAAAAATACATGGAGAAAAACACCATCAAAACACAGATCCACAAGGATCCCAAAGAGGGCTGCAAACCCTGGTCTATTCCTTTGCCAAAATTGCAAAATGAATGTACAATGAAGTGCTGAGCAATCCCAAGTGTCCAACCCTGAAAATGACTGAGAAAGTACATGATATAGACAAGCCTAACTCCTCCCCATGCCTCTAGGGGTCAAGCTCATCATTCTAGGAGCTGTTTCAACCATATCTAAACTAGGAACTGAAAAATAGGCAATGAAAACAACTTGCCTCTATATGCTAGGAAACTGATCCATTCACTCACATTTCACCTTTTGGTGAATGAATCTTCTATAACAAGTAAAAATGTGCCAAAAATACATCATGGTCATTAAATTACATCAAGATAGATCAAGAGTTACATAAAAAAGTAAAACTGGCCAAAACTAGGCAAAATTTTGAGCTGCTGAGTGAAAAATAGGCCAAAATCCTCTATGCGCCACGCCCAAAATCTCTATGCGTAACAAAAATTTGGAGCTGTTTTTGAGGCCCTTCCCGAAGTCAAAATTGAGCTCATGATAGCTTGTTTGAAAGATATACCTGTCTAATTTCCAATCCAAGTGGAATTTCTAGATTTGGTTGCCATTTTCCCCTCTAAAAGTTCAATCTCCCAAGACTAGTTCCTGTGTGTGCAAAAAGTGGCAGAAAGGCCATTTTCAAGGTGTTTTTGACCCTTTAGGCAACCCAGAACTTGATGAATTTATTAGGCCATTCCTGAGAATGCATAAATTTTCATAAAAAATCCAGAAATACCAATTTTTCCTCCAGATAATCTCCCAATCGTAAGCGCGCGCCAAGTGGCGCTACGTGTCAGGCAGGAAAACCTGTTTTGTGACCAAAAAAATCAAAAATGACAAAATTTTCTCCAAATTCCTTGAAATTTGGACTGAAGGTCCCTCATCAAGTGCTATGCTCAGACAAATAATCTTCAGCCAATATTTGGAGCCTATCATGCCTTTTACACCGCCTCAGTGCCCTCCTTAGCCTCGCTTTCAGGATCTTAATCCTCGCTTTGCAAACATGTGTGTGTGCCCAATAGTGGTTCTTCATGTGTCGGAGCATGTTCTTCTCTTTTTTTGGCTTCTCCAATAGCTTCTCAAGATGCATGTTGACCCTCTCAAGCCAAGTCTCTCTATCGGCCTCAATCTCCCGCTCAATAGGTGTCATCTCGGATGGGCTTCTCCGGGAAGCTTGTCGGTTCTCACGGATGTTTTGCAACTCCATGATCGTCTGCTGATCCTCCAACTAATTATTCTGCTGCTCCAGATAGTTAATGATTCATTGAGCTCTCTGCAACTTGTCGGTCAATGTGCTGATCTTAGTTTTCTGCTCCTAAATGATCTCTCTTAGTTTTGAGCTTGGAGAGCTCAAATCCACATCAATCAATGTGAAATCAGTATCCTGACCTCCTGAAAGACCCTCCTCCTACATAGGCCTCTTTCCTCTGTCCTGTACCTATGATGATGACAACGGCAACGAGACCCCTTCCACCCTAGGTGGAGATAGTACTCTTCGGGCTACTGCAAACAATGCTCTCGTGCCTCTCTGATAAGTGACATACACTGGCACACTGATAGGCTCTGTCTCGGGACCTTCAAACTGATGTGAAGGTTCACCTGCATCGTGAACAATCTCTGAAGGAGGCTGAGGGGCTGTGAAGAAGTCACGGGAAATGAATTCTTCCCATGCAATGCCCTGCAATCCAAGCTTATGTACCACAATCATCTTGATGAGCGCATAATGATAAATGTTTTTGTACTGCTGCTCGGGAGTCTTCTTCTGCACAAGAGTAGTCATCCTCTCTATGTTTCAGCACATGAAATATGGAATTTTCATCATCCTCACTCTCGTGAAATGCATCAATAGTCTGATGTGGTATGCATAGAGGCGTGAGAATCGGCCCTCACAATTGAAGTATCTGATAATGAGTCTCATCAACGGCGTATAGGATTCCTTCAGGAACCGGAATGGGAATACCCTGCTGAGCTACCTCACATAGCCAGGCCTGATGTATGGCTCGTAATGCACTCTATTTGGGATGTGGAGGAATAGGGGATTAATAGGGATGATAGGTTTAAAGTGAGGGAAGGAATCAACAAGGTGGAGGGGAAAAGGAGTCTTTGGCACCAAACTGATTTTAAAACACCAAAACATAACCCTAAGGAGTATTTTTTCACCAAATGATAGGGTTTATGTTTTCACCATTCACATTCTTATAACCAATCTTAAGACAATTCCAAACACTGACCAAAGGTAATAGCAAGATGATATACACTTACACGGAGCAACAAAGATGGAGCCGTTTTGATTTTTTGGAAGCGGTGATGAAATTTTAGCTTGTTGGCCCTGTGCGCCATGCGCACAACCCAGTGCGCAGCACCGGTCTTGTGCGCTACGCACGTTCAACAATACACTGCAGTGGTCGACTCTGTGCACCGCGACCTCCCTGTGCGTCGCGACTACCTCCCAGCGCGCCGCGCAACTGAACTCACAGACAGTCCGCCTTCAAACTCACAGTTTCGCACTCCAACATTTTGACTCAGCTCAATAATGTCTCTTGGTGTGCAAATGAAGTGTTTTAATGGTGAAAATATCTTATATGGCATGAACTTTTATTTTTTCTTCTTTTAAAACCCACCTTTGTAATGTTTGGCTTTGGCACTTTTCACTTTCTAATACAAATTTTGTTTTTGTTTCCATTTTGACTTTTTTGACTTGAATGATGAAAATTTTGTCAATTTTTTGCAGGGATGACTGGCACGGAATTCGGCAAAGGCGACCAGGGCTGTGCCTGAAGATTTTTACAACTGAAAAACTTTGAAAATATACACGGCATTTATTACAAAGGACAAAATGACGATTTTCTTCAAAACAGAGTTTTGAAGAAAAGTCACGATCAAGCAATATGACAATGAAATTTTGCGATGAAAACTTATTTTGAGCCTCCCTCATGTGCCTGCTGGCATTATTAAACATTTTGAAGACTAAACCCTAGACCTAATGACTGAAAAACCCTAAAAAAATCTTTGATGACCAAAAGATCAAACACGACTGTAAATGACTTTAAAATTGATTTTGATGAACTTCGATGAACATACCTGAGCCAGCAGGTACAAGACACGAGGGACATGAGCAACAATACCCTTCCGTCAGAAGACCGATGCTCCTAATGGAATGAAAATGACTGAACTGAATGAGACACCTAAAAATGAAATGCAACAAAAGATATTTTTGATCTCTGACGGAGGGATGAACAGATCGACTCTAACAGGTACATTATTCCCAATTCACCAAGTTGTCCTTGTGTGTCTCCCACACCGCGTTGGAGTTGCGCGTAGAGCTAAGTCAAGCACATGGAACCGTTGTGTCTCAGGCACAACCTTTTAAAATTTATTTAAGAAACAAATGACATTGCCTATACCATCATAATAAGGTAATTCTCGTACCTCATAGGATATGCACCATATAGATCTGGTGACTCGGTTACAATGTAGTGTAGAGACTTCATGCAAACGGTTATGCCAATTCTCCAATTCCTCATCTAAGTCTTAGTGGCATGAACTATTTCTATCCCAGATAAGTTGGCCATCTACTGTGGGGTTGATCCAATCTTCGTCTTGCACAGTTAGCTTGTATATATGATCAACGTCCTCTTTTGTGTGCACCGGTTCTGTGTATCTTTCTCCTTCTGCAAAATCTAGTGGGACCACAACCCTGGTTCCATTGTTTTCAAACACCATATTTATACGCTTGAGGTTGATGACAACATATATGTCAATAGCCCAATCCAGACCCAAAAACGCAGGGTGTGGATATGAATCATCAACAATATGAATAAATTCAAAATCATCCAGTGCATTAACTCCTTTGATATCCACTATGACCCCAGAAATTCTACCCATTGGGATAATATTATGTTGATTTTCCATGTGAATTTGTATTGCAGACCATTTCAATTTAGGCTCTCCCATTTTCTACCAATACTGCTTTGGTATGACATTTGCATCAGACCCCAAATCAATAATGACCTAGTCCATTTTAAACTCACATATTTGATCAGTCAAGCGCATCTCTCGAGAAGTTCTTCTCTTGTTCTTGTAGATCTTATTGACAACCTTTTTCTCCATCTGAGGTTGTTCTTTTTTAGTGTAACTATTAATTAAATCTTGAAGGTTCTCAATGGCCTTATTATTATGTAGAAGATTGATACAGGCCTGCAAAAAAGGTTTCATCTCTGCAGGCTCGACCCCTTCGATAGTATTCATGGCAGGTTGCTTGCTACTTTAGATGTGACAGGATCCGCAAATTCCTTCTTTTTTGTGAAAAAATACTCCTTTTCCCTTTGTAGATTGAACCCTTCCTTTTTCTTAGGGGATCTCTCAACCCAAACATCAGTGAAAAGTCTCTTATCTTATGTTTTATCTTCTCCAGTTGCTATATTGCTTCTGATAATAATATTTATACTAGGGTTTTCAAGGCGCGGTTTTGTTCTCATGATTTGAACATTCTATGTAGGTGTCTATGGTTTCTTTTCCTGCATTTTTGCAAACATCACACAAGAATCTTCAATAATATGATCAAATTTTCTATAATACCTGCAATATTGTTATGTTGGGTTCAGGCAGTCGCACTCATAATGACCAGCTTCTCCACAGTTATAACAAATGAGTTGTCCCCTTCCACCGCTAGCCCATCCTCCTCTTTCTTGTCCTCTACCTGGAAATCCGCCATGCCCAGACAACGATGCACGTGAATTCGGTCCTCTACCCTCAACCTGCAATCTATACGAGGCAACATGCTCAATCATCAAATCGAAGCTATGATATTTCTTATCATCATGTCCCACAGATCGAAAAAATGTTCAGTAAGGTTGTTGTAGCTCCAGAATATATTTACCAAGCCTAGGGTAGAAGTCTATCATATGGAGTCCATTTGTTTGGAAAATCTCACACCATATTTTTGGAACCTCACTAGGACCTACCCCGTTCTTAATCGGACTTTGTCCTCCAACCACCAGGTAGTTATTATATACAGGACACTGGTCCCTATTATTTCCCTTGGCTTTACAGTGTGTGCACCATACTCCTACGCACACAACCTTTTGCAGAGTTTGTATTTATAAGTGTAGTGCAGCGAAATGGCTTTGGATTTGCTAATCCCCAACCTATGTGGTCGGTACAGGCTTTTGTATTCATGGAAATCTCCACAGCTTCAGTTTATGTCGCAATATTTTTTTTGTTTAAATACTGGCATAGATGCAGCAGCAACATAACAATGAACCATTCTTTGTGTTGCATGTCATCGATAGTAAATCCTCCATCTCTGATGGTGTGCTTCAATCGTTGATGTGCCTCCCATACAGATTCATTCACTTCTTGGTGGATCTCCTTTAATTCAGACATGCATTGAGAATACGATTTTGGATTTTGGAATTGTTCCTTCAATCTGGTCTAAAGCTCATCAATCATCACAGTAGGGTTGGTTGTCGTATATGTCATGTACGAATCCAGTGCACATTCTTGAAATGCAGTACCCAACCGCGCTTTCTTAACATTATCATTATTGGTCTGCTGCGATGTCCACACAACATATGCGACGAACCAAAATTGGTCAACATCATAATTTCCAACACCCTTGAAATTCGGTAGCTTGATGGAAGTAGCCATGTCGAATTCTTGTGGTGGAGGTGGAGGTGGAGTGAATGACTCGTTAGAGTGAGATGATTTTAGAATTGGAGTGGATGGGATATTAACAAAGGCCAACGACCCAAAAATACCTTGATATTGCAATCCTTATTCTTTTGAGTACGCACATTCACCAGAGCTACTTGTTTCAAACTGCTCGACGTTGTCATCTTTACCTTTGAGAGGGATATAAACAAAACCTTCTTCTATGAAGTTCTTGATGCCTTCAAGAAGGCACCATCCCCAAGTGGAGCCACTGTTAGCCACCTATAATATTTTGTTATACCAAAAGGTGGCTAAGATATTTTTTTGAGCCTCCAAGGAACAAATTTTATCACTAAAAATTGTTGGCTCTTGAAGCCTCTTTAAGGCCTCATGCCTCTGTCCCAAATCCTCATTTGTTATCCCATTTTATACTCAGAAAATTCTGTTGATTCCAAATGAAAGACTGCTGAAAGACCATCTTTTTCCCTCTTCTCAAACCATTCATCTGCTCCCCTTTTTCTCCATCAAAACTGCCTTGTTTTCATAAGTCCTCTTCTTTCCATTTATGAAAAATTCCCCTTTCCATAGTTAAAAACTCACTTTTTAACTATTTCGGAACCCCCATTTCCATTAAAAAACCATGAAAAATGTCATAAAATACAAGTATTATGACCATGGACTTAAGCCCCTTTAGGCTATGTCCTAAACCACTTCCCCCACATGCCCGTGCGCTGGGACCAAGCGCTTAAGTCCCGAGCGCTAATCGCAATCGGAAGGTCGGGCAGGTGAATTTTCCTTTGTAATATCAAAAAAACCCGATGCGATTTTTTATAACGTTAAGTCCCGCGATATGTTTTACACCGTCGATCTATGGTCCCGATCTGACGGTGGAGCACTAATCGCAGCCCCCCGCCCGATCGCAATCGCAACACTCATGTTGTAACCCCGATTGATCGCAAGCGTTCTTCTCCGATCTCCGATTGCGATCCCCGATTACATCTCGACCGTTCATCCTTCCCGCGATCTGATGGCCAGCGCTCAATCGCATTTCCCCTCCCGATCGCAATCGCAAGTCTTGCCTTCCGATCCCCAATCGTGTCACCTCTCGATTTAATCACAGCCGATCCGACGGCCATCGCACACCCGCTCCAATCGCAATTGGAAATTTCAATCGCACCCTCCTTCTGCGTATTGCGATTGCGATCCCCCGATCCAATATGAGCCGTCCATCCCGCCAAATCCAACGGTTCGGATTCATCCCGCTCCTCTCCCATCATCCTTCTCTACTGCCTCTCCAATTCCATCGCAGCCGTTCATTCCTCCCCCAGATCAACGGCTATCACTTGATCGCACTAGTCCCCCGATCGCGCAATCGCATCGGAGTTTTTCTATCGCACCCTTTTTCTTCTATCCCCGATTGATTATCCACCGTTGATCTCCTCTCTGCCTTCCATGATCCAACGGTCCTCGTTAACTCCGATCACAAGTCTTGCCCCCGTTTCGAAAACCCTCCAATTCACCTTCCGCCGTCGATCTGATTTGCAGATCAACGGCCAGCGCTTAATCGCGTTGGAATTTTACATCGCATACACTTGCCTGCCAACCCCCGATTGAGATCCTCCAATTAGATCTGGACCGTCCATATGTCCAGATCGGATGGCCAAAAATCGCCTCACCTTATTTCTTCTCCCCGATCTCCTTTTGACATTTCGCGCAGATCTCCACCGTTGGATGCTTTCATCCGACGGCTACGCTCTTTCCCCGCCATATGAAGCAGTTTAAACCAAAAAACGCAGGATTTCTTTATTTATTTTATGTTTTGTGCAGGTTTTAAAGGGTCTCCGTCATTTATTGAAGAAAAGCCGGGAGTTGGGAATGACGATTCCCATGCCTTCGGCCTATGGAAAGAACCATTTGCAGAGTTCCCTTTTGGCATTTGATCGACGTTCCATGGGCGTCGATACCATGAAAGGCCCGGTGCGGCTCTGCACATTGACAAGACACTGCGTTTTAACGCAATTTTAAAAGAGTATAAGTTTTAAAGAACAGAGCGCGGAAGGACAGAAGATTGAAGACAGATTTGGGGGATTATGGCTAAGAATGCTTATAAAAACCTAATTCCCCGAATTAAGACACTATTTAAGAAAATCATAAGTGTTTCGCTGACAGAAAGGTTTCCACCGCTTCAACTGAGGCGAATTAATTCCTCAGCTACTACAAAGAGCCACCTGTCGCCTCAAACCATTCAGAACAGAGGCCGAAGTTATTGCTCGAAGAAATATCTGCCTCCAGCATTGCCAAGAAGTTATTTCTGCAAGGAAACCAATGCATAAATATCCGCAGAGTTACTCCAAAACATACACAGAGCCTCAAAGTCAAACAAAGCTTCCACCGAGCTTTGATATTTATTGTGAAACAGTTAATGTAGTGATCCACCTGTAAATTTTTCCCTCGAGCCTCTCAAAGGGCCGAGAAGTCTTCACTCTACATTAACTGTCCTTGAGATATTTTGTTAAAATCTCACCTCCTCATCTTCCTATAAGTACTTCTACAGAAGATGAGAAATTGTTGGTTGCTGTTTGATCACAAGTTGTAATATTGAAACTCTCTGAAATAAATATACAAGTCTGTTGAAGTTGAAAATAATTTGGAGTCTTGGATGTCTTGATGATGTCGTTGCATGTCTGTTCCTGAGAAGGCTCTATCATTGGATCCATGAGCTTGGCTGTTGGTGAAGTGCTCTGAACTGTTAAATGTTTTTTCCCTTTTTTTCATTATGTTCCATAATTTCTTACTACAGTAGGTTGAAAGTTTTAGGCTAAGAAATGACTCCTGGAAGCACCTTAGACCTGTTCACCCTTCACTGTTTTATGTTTTCTTCTGCTGAAGTATTTTAGAGGCTTTAAACCTTCTATTTAGTCTTCATGCTTGTTTATTTCCTTAATAGCTCAAATATTTGGTTTTAGCATGATTTATGGTTTTCCCTGCTTGTCTACTATCACTTGAAAGCTGTTATTGAAGTCTCCCTTTGAAGTACCATTGTTTTGAGTTAATCAAAGAGGTCGGTTTTGATCTTGCCCTTTGCCATTGCTTGAACAGTTGTCTTGAAGGTCGCTATAGTTGTAAGCATAGATGTTATTTAGGTGTTCCCTCTTCTATGACTGCAATTATCAGTGAATCTTTTATTTTTTCTAAATCCTTTAAAATAAAATCTTTGAGGAAATAGGGAGTTCCCCGAATCTTAGATTTCATTTTAAAAGTTTTCTTGAAGTTATTATTTTCTTAAAGAATGTTTGTAGGATTTATGGTTAGCCCTGTCTATCAAATATCTCTTTATTGTTGAGTTATGTTCTTCAAGTTCCCTTTGTTGAGAATTAAACTTCTCTTTCCAAATCATTAATGTTCATCTCATTCCAAAAACAAAAGAATCATGTGGCCAAGTTAGATTTTCCCTTTGATATCCCATATCCATTGATGAGTTTGTCATAACCTTATTTTGAATCCATCGCCCAATGAACCAGATATTTCCTCTTTCTGTCTATCTTTCCTAGACCTTCCATGTTCATTTATCAAATCTAACCAACCAAAGAAACAAAAACCCGCACTGGATCTCCATATCTTCAGCACACAAGATAAACCCAAGCATCAAACATTCGAAGCATCAAACATTTGAGAGATCCTCTTCGAGAACAGAGCCCCCCGCCCCACCCCAAAGATTGGTTCGATGTTGTCTATCTTTGATGGCCAAATCAATAAAATTAATGTAATCAACACCCAACACTCTCCCACCCTTTCTATGTGGTCCCCTAAGCCTTTGGCCTCCCTCGCCACTGTCAACACTGCCTTCTCTAGGCATTTTATCCTTTACTCTTGCTTTTGAAATCAAAACCTTGAAGCTTCTTGTGAGATGATACGAAGAAAGTGAGTGGGATGGTGAGGAGACAATAGTGTCAAGGCTTGGCAGTGTGAAGGCTATTTGTGCAAATGGAGAGGTTTATTTGGTAGAGGGTCCACTTCTTAGGATGGAGACCAAACTTATCTCTTCCTTTAGGGTTTCTAACTTTCTCTCTAATTTCACCCTTTAAAACAGTATGAAAGGGGGAAATAGATCTAAATAACTCTTTTAAAAGCTCCAGAGGTGCCAAGAAGAGAAAATTAGGAGTTTTGAGAAAATTTGGAGCTTGCACTGGCTTGAGAGGCTTCTTGGCTGAAAGTGCAGCACTCGGGCCAGTCGGTTCAGCCTTGCACGAGTTTTCGGGTTGGCCCTGAACGTAGCACGGGAGCGTAGTGCAGGCAGAGGGTCTTCGTTCAACACCTGAATGGGCCAGCGCGTAGCGTTGGAAGACCTGCACGGTGTCGAGCAAGGCCTAAACGGCCCGGCCCGTAGTGCAGGCAGAGTTTTCACGTGGTCGGGCGAGGCCTAAACAGCGGTTGTGCATCGAGTTTCTCTTACATGAAGAAAGGGTAGCGTTGAACGGTGTCAGACGAGTTGATCGGGCGGTCCCGCACGCGGTAAACACGTAGCGCGCTGCTACAAGAGCACAGCGCCCAGTTGTAGTTTACACAGAGAGAACCCACAGGCGCATAGCGCAGCTTTACAGGAGCGTAACGCAAGGCTTCTCCTACCCGAAACTTGCCAGAAACCTTGATTTTTACTTGAAATATTTCTCTCCTCTTTGGCATATGACAAATGAGTTGAGTAATGAATGTGGTGCCTTTATATCCTTGGAATCAAAAAATTAAAACTAAAACCCCACTTTGCTAATGTTTTCTTTTGACCTTTTTATCCTTTTACTAATATTTCTTTCACCCTTTTTGCAGGAGGTGATTTAAGCATAAAAATTATTCTTTGGTGGGTGATTTTGAAAATATAACTTTCTTCCCCCTCTTACTGCTTTTGACAATGACATCTACATTTTTTCCAAGACTATAAATCATGCCTACTATAATATTCCAAATTGGAAATAGCAGAAATACAAGACATAATAATGTAAAAAATAGCAAATCTGATCATGACATGAGAGGGATCAATATGAAGAAATCATTTTATTAATAAATCAGCGACAATATACAAAAATATCTTGAGGGACAAGCCACTCAAGCAATAAGAACAATCCTCAAATGATTAGAACAATGAGTACATGAGTTGCTGCAACTGTATAGAATTCCAGAGAGCAGTGATAGCACTGTCTATATCAGTGTAGCTGCTACTATAAACATACAAAAATGGAATATGGCTGATAGAAACAAAATAAATTCCCAATAAAGAATATGTGTGCTCTAATACATGATTTCTAGCCAACTCGGACAAGATTGCTAGAAATACCAAGAAATATACAATGTGACAAATAACCCTAGGGTTAATATGCCACTGAAAACTAGATCTAATATGGAATAAGGCTATGAAAGATATGAAATGGTGATGTCCTCATCCAATGGTATTTCTAAATAGAAGGCTTATCCCTCTACTGAAAAATAGACCCTCATGATGAGCTCAATGAACCCTCCCAGCAATTGCCTCCAAAAATAACGTAGTTTAGAATTGTGACTACGCTGTGAGGGATGGTAGATGGTTGGACTGATGCCAAAGATGTGTAAATATGCCTAGTATCCCTCCTTGCTGATCCTCCAATGGATTGGCTACCTCTCCATTAAAAAACAAGCCCAGAAGTAGCTCTATGTGATCCTCCTTTGATGCACCCTGCAACACAACCCAACTCTAAACAGAAACTACGTTGTAGCTGAAGGAGGTAGCTTGGCCAAAATGCTAGAATGAGGAAATGTAGCTCAAAGAACCTCTCCTTCCCTGAGGATGAGGCAGGGATTCCCGATCAGGAACACCCTTGTACTAAACAGCACAACAAACCTACTAACCAGCTAGAGGAAGCAAAAGTCTAAACATACCAACATCAAATGATAATATAAAACATGAATAAAAATTGTTTCATCCCCTCCATGTATAGCATGAGAGCCTCCTCACATTGGGTCCCATCCATGCTTTCCACCAAGCTCATGCAAGTTGTCCTCCACTAAAACTGTGTTGTCTCATCATAAAGACCACTCCATGACAGCGTTATGGATTTGGTCAAAGTTGACTGAATCAACATGATCCAATCCCTGTTCACACCCAAAGGTGCTTAATCTAGTTGCTTATTCTTCCTCCTTTCACATTAGGAGTGTTATTATTCCTTCTAAAGGGGTTTTATGGGTCTCCCCACCCACTTATTCACCTACCTAGTGACAAAACCAACTATAATATTCCATTTAGATGAAGGCTAAATTTTTGGAATATTACAGTCCTCCCCTCCAAAATGTTGCTTGTCCTCAAGAAAATGTAAAGGTGGAGAAAAATTCCTCCCTTCCTCTTATTGTGGCCCATTCATCAATAGTTCCCACCACAGCTCAACATAATCTGCAATAAATCTGCCCTCCAATGGCTCCTCCCAAGTATGCAAAACCAAATGGTGTACATCATGAGAAAGTGGAAGGTGTAAGTGGGAACCTTCTTGTTGTCCAATTGCCTCCTCAAGGTAGGAGTGATGATAAACATATGGAATCTCATCCCCAATGAGAGTCTCCCATACCCATGCTATCATCCAATTGAAATGAGCCATTCTAGGTAGCTCATCAAATAAATCCTCAACCCCTGGTTTATGCAATGTGTTGGGGTTGCATGGAGAGTTTAGGTTTTCCCATCCAAGTTGTTTCTCTCTCCATTTATGGTAAGTATGGGGTTGTTGTTGATCTTGGGCTGAAATTACATGGCCTCCAAGAATGGCCCAAGTTACCCCAACAAACAAATCAGCCATGAAGTGCCTCCTCCAAGAACTCAAGTTCACCAAATGGCCCCTCCCACATGAAGAAAAGAGATGTAGTATAGAAATCATGGTTTGCCCATTGTTTCTCCTGAAACATATAGCATGTAAAGTAGGGAGAATCATACTCCTAATGGGCACCTCCAACTCTTTTCCCACTCTCCAAAAAAAGCTCCCCATGAACACAAGAATATCAGTAATATATGGAAGCAAAAACCAATGAAAACAAGTTGCCATATGACAACCGGAAAGTGGATCATAGTTCCACACATGGAACCAACACAGTGCATCCCTTTCTCGCCTCAAAAAAAAGAATAAAAAGTTCCCTTACAGCCACTTTTTTGCTGCCACAATCATCCCATAAGATGGAATCATGAATGTAAAATGTGGTGTCAATGGTGCACACCAAGAATCATGTGGCTTCCCCCACAAACCACCGATAGAATGGCCAACATCAATGCTGCAAATGGCCTCAAGTACATGAAAATAAAATATATAAGAAGGAAGGATCCTCCTTGTTACAATAGGCTTCTCATATAAATTAAATAAGTGCAAATCATAATGCAAAAAAGTACCTCCTCTACTATGTGCTTCGATCATTGAGTTGAAATGGCTTAACTGAAAGTTCTCCCTCACTCTCTATGAGTAGGGAACTGGCTATGACAACCTATCCATCACCATTTAGGCTATGCATCTCTCCATATGCTGATATATATCCTGTTGTATGCCCTCCCAAGTGAACTCCTCCATCAAAGAATGATATGCATCAAAGTGCATAGAAAGGAAGTCATCATGTGCTGCATGTAGCAGCTTCTCCCTGAGCTCAGAATCTCTAGTCAAGAAGACTCTAACATAATAATATATTACCTCATCATCCACCATGTATCTATCATCTCCCTCCGGGTCATCAAGAATCATGCAAGCAACAAGATCCTTGGAGTACTCTACCAAAAGTTAAGACCTCCAATATGGATCAATCCTCCTAAGATACAGCGCTGATGATCTGAAATGTGGAACTCCCCACTTGCTTCTATCTACTCCTTTGAAATCCCCCATGCCAAATTCATCCTCCAAAGTGCTGCTATACCCATCATACAGTTGCTCATGCTCAAGTAGAAGTGGTAGCCTTTGGAAGTTGGCCTCCCATGAGAAGCTACTATCCAAAAAGAACCTCCTGATCCTGGCTAATGTAAGCATGAGTGGCCTCCATCTACTCCAATGTATGGAAGATTACCTCCTTAAAGGACGTACCCTCTATTTCTCCAAATCCATGGAGCAGCTCCCTTGCACCATGAAGGTGCCATCCTCCATCACTGCAGCAATTTTTGTCAGCATAATATATGTAGTGAGAGTGGGTAATGTTGAAAATGGGTGAATGTCTCCCTCCTCCTTGAGTCTATCCCAAACTATCTGTGTTGTACTAGACTCCTCCAAGGTATTCATCCATCTGGAATCTAAGAGTGGTGAAAAAAATGGCAAGATGTCTCTCACCAACTCTCGATCTGGTGGCCTCCCAGGTGGAATTCCCCCATGTAGTGAGACATCAAGATCTAAAGCAGACTATATACATGAGTGGACTGATTTGTCCCTCTCTTCACTGTGCAATACAATCTCCTTCTTCTGTGCAGAAAACTCCTGAAATAGATAAGGGTGAATCATCCCTTGATGCTGATCCTTCCTTCCTTCCCCTTCCATCTCACAACCCACAAAAATGGATGCATGTTGCTCCTGAATTGTGTTTTGGTTCCCACATGTTGAATCATTTGGAACTCCTTGCAAAGACACAAGGGCTCCTCTAATGGAAGCAATGGCTCCCTTTCCACCTCAATGTGGTGATGGATCTTCTCCCAATGGTACAATGGTATTAGCTCTTCTCTGCTCATCCTCTTCATCAATATTTGAGAATGCCTCATCATCAATGAGAAACTCTTGATCTTGGTCTTCCATATTTGAAGGAGGAAACTCTATGTCTTCATCTATAGAAGAGGGCTCTTCGAGAAGTGGGGATCTTTCCCTTGGCAAGGCTTCATGCATGTTTTTATCCCCTTCAACAGAAATACGGAGTGGAGTGGGAAAATTAGATCTCTCCAACTTGTGCAAAGGTTTTGAGTTTTTGGGTTCAACAAATGATGTTTTACAATGTTTAATATCAAATATTCTCACTAATTTCTTAGTGAACCCAACATAAGTGTTTACATTTGCATGTTTAAATGAAGCAGAACTACAAAAATACCAATCATGGGCCATACCTTTGAGATGCAGCACTGCTACTCTAATAGCCTCTTTTTTTGAAACTTGGTGTAGCTGGAAATATGAATCTAACTCCTTCACCCAATCTTTGGTTGTGCACTTTTTTGATCCATTAAAGTTAGATAGAAAGATTCTACCTCTCTTGCTTATATTATGGTTGTTGGATCTTCTGTCTTCCTTGAATTGGAAAAACCCTTGGAAGTCCAAGTGCTTTTTGAATATCCATGATTGAGACTCATACTCCTGAAGATAGTCACTCAAGGTCTCCTCCCTTGGTGCATCTTCTTCCTCCGTCCTTCTTGCAGTAAATGTGGGAAATAAACAGCGCTTCGGATCTGCATGTGTGGCTGAATTTCCACACCCATATTGTGAATATATAGGGCTTGCTTCACTTTCAAACCCTCTTGGAATTTTTCTACACCTCTCCCCTTTCATCTCCTTGAGATCTTCCTTGATATTTTTCACAGTTTGGAAAAGAAGCTGGGAGATCCTCTCTTCCTTCATTTCTCCAAATAATGGAGTCATGCCTTTGTTTCTTCTGTACAACTTCTCTTTTATGTGAGAAGAAGCTTCTCCTTCTAATGACATAATGTCTTGAATGCATAGGTTGAGCCAAGATTATGCTCTGATACCACTGTAATATTCCAAATTGGAAATAACAACAATACAAGACATAATAATGTAAAACAAAACAAATATGATCATGACATGAGAGGGATAAATATGCAGCCATCATTTTATTAATATATCAGCAAAAATTTACAAAAATATCTTGAGGGACAAGCCACTCAAGCAATAAGAACAATCCTCCAATGATTAGAACAATGAGTACATGAGTTGCTGCAACTATATAGAATGCCAGAGAGCAGTGAAAACACTCTCTATATCAGTGTAGTTGCTGCTATAAACATAAAAAAATGGAATATGGCTGATAGAAACAAAATAAATTCCCAAGAAAGAAGATGTGTGCTCTAATACATGATTTCTAGCCAACCCGGAAAATATTGCTAGAAATACCAAGAAATATACAATGTGACAAATAAACCTGGGGTTAATATGCCACTACAAACTGAATATGATATGGAATGAGGCTATGAAAGATCTAAAATTTTGATGTCCTCCTCCAATGGTATTTCTAAATATAAGGTTGATCTTTCTACTCAGAAATAGACCCTCCTGATGAGCTCAATGAACCCTCCCAGAAATTGCCTCAAAAAATAATGCAGTTTAGAATTGTGACTGCGCTGTGAGGGATGGTAGATGGTTGGCCTGATGCCAAAGATGTGGAAATATGCCCAAGAGCCCTCCTTGATGATCCTCCAATGGATAGGCTACCTCTCCACTGAAAAACAAGCCCAGAAATAGCTCTATGTGATTCCGTCCCGTAAAATTCCAAATCAGAAATGCTACAACAATGAGAAGACTCAAGATATTTTTAAAGTTGGAGACCCAGCAATATGCAAACACAATAATGGAGTTGCAGCAGAATATTCAACTCATGTAAATATGAGATAAATCACATAGCCATCTTATTGAGAAATGAATACAAGATGTTGAAGAAAAAGGTTGTTTCATAAAATGTTTTTACCAAGAAACAAGTACATGAATCATGATACAGGACTGCTACAATGTATGGTCAAGCTATGATAGCATAGTTTTCTTATAAGAGAAACTGCATACTACATATTTCAAATACATGGATGTACACAACTATATGGGCTCCAATACAACATTAGGAGTGAAGATCCCAGTTCCTGCTACGGCTACCCCATGTTAATCCTGAAGGATTGGCTATAAAAATATAAAATTTGCAAAACGCCGGAGTTGTCATAGCAACAACTCGAAATAGAACTGATGGAGATGGATGTAGATGATTCCCAAACTAAATACGCCTCCTCCAATAGACCTCTCCAAGTGAAAGGTTGATCCTTCACCAAAGATCTTTCCTCTCCAAACATATCTCGCAAGTGACCAGAACTATTGCTCACTAGAAATAAGGTGGCCATCAAGAAAACTGTCTTTTAGGGGCAGGAATGGGTTGGCCACGTTGAGATGTGTAATAGGTGCTGAAACCTTCCTCATCATTTCCTAAAGGAATGAGACTCCCTTCTTGAAAATCAGCTCTAGAAGTAGGAAGGAGGTCCTCCACCGGAAATACCCTACAACATAGAATTATGTTGTGCTGCATCAATAACGTTGTCCCGGGAGGAGGATGCTTGGCCTGAGCTGAAGAAATAGAGAATGAAGAACAATCCCCCCCCTTTAAGAAGGATAAGGAATCCTAAATAGGACTCGACAGTCTTAAGCAACAAAGAAAAATAATACTGTCTGAATAGACAATGAGATCAATAATCCAAGCATGAGAAACAATGGCTACCTTGCCTTCCTTTTAAACAAGTGAAAGGCCCTCTCCATGGGTCCCACTCCTCTTAGGGTTTCCTCCACCTAATAATCCTCTTCCCGTTCATACTACTCTATTTCTCTAAGTGTTCACCACCTCTTATCCCAGCGTTGTTGACTTGGTCAAACTTCACATTGTCCACTTGCAAATAACCCTGTTCACACATGAGGGTGTGAAAACCATCTCCAACGATGATGCCCTTTCATAATATGAGGGATTTTATTGATATTTTCATTATTCATGGGCCTCCTTACCCATTTATTCTCCTCCTAGGTGAAATCAGCAAAAATTAATATTCCAAATTATTGTAGTAAAATTTTTGAATATTACAGTCCTCCCCTCCCAAATGTTGCTTGTCCTCAAGCAACTGCAAGGATAGAACTGGAAAGCCTCCTCTCAAGGCATGAATTCCATGATATATTGAGGAATATCTTCCTCATGTGGATCCTCCATCCCCCAAGCAATCAACCATGCAAAATGAGTTACCCCCCAACATGGCAACTCCTAAAATTCATCTTCCACCTTTGGCTTCGGAAATGTAGGTGAGCTAAAAATCTGATCTTGGTAGACAAAATAGCCTTCCCCACGCTGTCCTCCTCTCCACTTAGGATAAGTGTAGAGTGCATGCTGATCCTGGACTGTAATAATATTGCCCTCAAATGGCGAGAGATAGATTAGACCTCTAAGGATCTCTCCTCCAACGTTGTGCAACATGTTGGCCCAAATCATCTCATATGTGATGAGTTGGAAGTCATCATCATATGGCATCATATTCCTCATATGGCTCACCTCATAAGGAAAAAAATTATCTGCTGTAGTGGCCATACCATCTCCAATGCTCCCTCTAGAACATGTAGTGCAAAGTGTGTGGGAGTTCTCTCCCTCCAAGGACACATTAACCCAATGTGTCTCTCCTCCAATCGTGCTCCCAAGAAAATCAATAGCAATATCAACCAAGGGAACGATAAGGAGAATCATGCTAGCTGCCATGGGAAGTAAGGGATAAGGACAATGGTCCCTCAAATGTAGCCAGCGCAGTTTGAATCTCAACTGCCATAGAAAATGAAATGATGGGTGGCCTCCCCACCATTTTCTTGCTGCCCCAATCTCCTGGAGAAGGTGAAAGATGTAATGTGAAATGTGAGTATGTTCTCCATAAGAAATCTCCTCCCCATATTTCCTTAGGGAGCGATCATCCATAATGGCCTTATGTAGACCACCAAATCTAGAAGGAAGAATATCCTTCCTTTGAGCAAATCCCTGCACATATATGGTTAAGAGATGCATATATATAGACAAATCACTATGCAAGTCAACAATACTCTTACCATATGTTTTGCTCATATAAATGGAGTGTCTCATAGATGAGTCTCCCCTCATCCTCAAAGGGAAAAGAGTTGATTGTGCTAACTCCTCAATCTCCTCGTGATCCATGGAGTGCCTCCTCAAGTTCTTCAAGTGGTTCCTCCCACAAGAAGGAAAGAAATGTAATGTGGCATTCATGGTTGGCCCATGGTTCCTCCTGAAATGTACAACATGTATAGTAGGGAGAATCATGCTCCCAGTAGGCATCTTCAGTCTCAAGCCCACTCTCCAATCAAAGCTCCCCATGAACATAGTGATACCAGCAATACATGGAAGAAAAAACCAATAGAAACAAGTTGTCACATGACAACCGGAAAGTGGATCAAGGTCCCACACAAGGAACTAGTGCAGGGAATTCCTTTCCTACATCAAATCAAACAAAAACAAGAGCTTTTCCAGCCACTTGTTTGCTGCCACAAGCATTTTACAAGATATAGACATGGAAGTAAAAAAGGGTGTCAATGGTGCACACCAAAAGTCATGTGGCTTTCCCCACAAACCACCAATGAGATAACCAATATCCATGCTACAAATGGCTTCAAGTACATCATTATACAATATGCAAGAAGGAATAATCCTCCTTGGTACATTATGCTGCTCATAAAAGACAAGAAGTACAAAACATAAGGTGAAATTGTACATTCTCCATTATGTACTCGAAGTCTTGAGCTGAAATGGCTCAACTGATAATGCTCCCTTACTCCCAATGAGTAGGAAGGTGGTTGTGACATCCTCTCCATCATCATCCAGACTCTGCTTCTCTCCATATTCTAAAATATGTCTTGTTGAATGCCCTCCCAAATGAAATCCTCTGCCAAGGCAAGATATGCATCAAAATGCATGGAAAAGAAGTCCCCATGTACTGCATGCAGCAACTTCTCCTTGAGACTAGAATCTCTAGTCAAGAAGACCCTGCATGTGAATAGATGACCATATCATCCACCATATACTCATCATCTCTATCCGGGTCATCGAGAATCATGCATGCACCTAGATCCTTGGAGTACTCTACCAAGAGCTGAGATCTCCAGTAAGGATCAATCCTCCTCAGAGACAGCATTGGTGATCTGGCATGTGAAGCTCTCCTCCTACTGCTGTCTGCTACTTTGACATCCCCCATGTCAAATTTCTCCTCCAAACTCTTCACCTCTCCAAAATCTAAGAGTGGTGAATCCAAAGACAAGATGTCTTTCATCAATAATAGATCCGATGGCCTCCCTGGTGGAATGCCTCTATGAAGTGAGACATCAATGTCAAGAGTGGACTGTACATATGGTTGGGCAGCCTTGCCCTTGCCTTCATAGTGCAATACAGTCTGCCTCCTCTTTGCACTGGCTCTCTGAATTAGAGAATGGTGTGTGCCTCTCATCACATGATGCTTCTCTTCCTCCCTACCTCCTCCTCCCGGCTGCAGTGTTGCACAACCATGCTGCTCACTGATTGTGCTTGGACCTCCATGGATGAGATCCTGGGGACTTCCTTGCCAAGATGCAAGCATCCCTCTACTTGGAGCAAGAGCTCCTCCTTCCTTTGCATGAGGTGCTAGATCAACTCTAGAAATGATAGCGCTGTTACGTTGAGCCTTCTCAACATGAGTGGGCAACCCTCCAATGATTGGATCCTATTTTGGAAAAGGCATATCTTTGCCTCCTTGTGCCAAAATACAATATGAAGGTCTTGCCTCCAACAAAGTATCATGTAAGATATCAGCCTCCTTCATAGTTCTTTGAAGTGATTTTGAGTCTATGGTTTCCTTCATCACATGCAAGGGTTTTGTTTGTTTAGATGTGTTTGTTTCCTCCACATGTGTTTCAGAATTCTCCCTACCAAATCTTTCCATCAAATTTTTAATGAACCTTGCATAGGAAGAAGTATTGGCATTCTTTAAATTAAAGGACTCAAATAACCACCATGCATAGACCTTACCTCCATCATGCAGTGCTGCTACTCAGATGGCTTCTTCTTCGGGAATTTGATGTTGTTGCAAAAATGTGTCTAGCTCTTCCACCCAAAGCTTGGCTGAACATGTAGGGGAACCATAAAAGATAGATAGAAGAAACGTATCCACATTGTGCTGCTTGCTCCTCCTCACAATGATCTTGCAAAACTCCAAAAAATTAGTATGGTCTCTAAACTTCTGAGTTTGAGATTCATACTCATGCAAGAAACCACTAAGAGTTCCTCTCTTCGACATTTCTCGTTCTTCTTTTCCTCTTATGGCATAGCTGGCCATGTGATTGCGCTGTACCTCATATGGTGTGGCAGCATGCTCACAATCCCTATAAGAAAATCTAGAGTTTGACTCAGTTTCAAACCCTCTTGGAGATCCTATACATATCTCCCTCCTTATCTTCTCAAATTCTTCATGAATGCTCTGTACAGATCTTGGAAGAATCTTTGTAAGCTTATCTTCCTTTTTCTCTCCACACAGTGGAGTCTTCATCTTATCTCTCCTTGATAACATGATGGCTGAGATCCACTGGTTGAGCCAGAGATCATGCTCTGATACCACTGTAATATCCCAAATCAGGAAAATGCTACAACAATGAGAATATCTCAAGATATTCTAAAGTTGGAGACCCAGTAATATGCAAACATAACAATGGAGCAGCAGCAACACTAAACTCATAAAAACATGAGAGAAATACATAGCTATATTATTAATAAATAACAACAATAATTGAATACAATATATTGAGGAAAATTCTACTCAAGATAAGCAATACTCAGCCTCAAGAGACAAGTACATAAATCATGACGAAACTACTGCTACACAAATGTACCAAGCTATGACAATGCAGTTTTATAAGAGAAATTGCATGCTACATATGTCAAATACATGGATATATTAATATATGGCTCAATACAACATTGGGAGTGAAGATCGTAGCTCCCAAAGACTACCTCAAGTCAATCCTGGGAGGATTGGCAATAATACACAAAACCTGCAAAATGCCAGAGTTGCTGGGTAGCAATTGCAACTCAGAAGGAGAACTAGATGGAGATGGCTATGATGAAGCCAAATTGAATATGCCTCCTGGGGTTGACCTCCCAAGTGAAAGGCTGATCCCTTCACCAAAGATCTTCCCCAAACATGGCTTGCAAAGCCCCAGCGCCTATTGCTCAGAAGAACTAGCCACCGAAGAAAAATGCGCTGTAGGGGAAAGTGAATGGGTTGGACTAATACCAATATGTGAAATAGGTGCTAAAACCTTCCCTTACTAGCTTCCCCACAAGTATGGGACAGACTCTCTAAAAATCAGCTCCGAGTGAAATAGATCCCACCTGCAACACCCTACAACACTGCACTATGAGCACAACACAGAATTATGTTGCTGCAGCAATAACGCTGTCCTGGAGGAGGATGCTTTGGCCTTGAGCCAAGAAATATGGAGAATGAAGAACAATCCCTCAAGAGGCCTCTCAAGAAGGAGAAGGAATCCTAAACACGAATTCCCCCGACAACTCTTGCTAAACGACAAATAATGCACAATGTCTAAATAGACAATGAGATCAATAATACAAGAATGAGAAACAATGGATGCCTTGCCCTCCTTTTAAACAAGTGAAATCCCCTCTCCATGGGTCCCACTCCTCTTAGGGTTTCCTCCACCAAATAACCCTCTTCCCATTCATACTGCGCTATTTCTCTAAGTGTTCTCCACCTCTTATCCCAGTGCCGTTGACTTGGTCAAATCCTACTCATTCACCCCGTTCACTGTTAACAGGGTGTGAAACTAGCTCTAATGATGATCCCTTCATACCAGGATTTTATTGAGATTTTCATTGGTGCATGTAAATTTCCCACCATTCTCCTCCTAAGTGAAATTAGCAAAAATTAATATTCCAAATTATTAGAAAAAGCCTAACATTAGCATCCTCCACCCCCGCAAATAACACAACCCAGCTCTAAACAAAAACCGTACTGTAGTTGAAGGAGGTAGCTTGGCCAAAATTCCAGAATGAGGAAATTTAGCTCAAAGAACCTCTCCTTCCTTGAGGATGAGGCAGGGATTCCCGACCAAGAACACCCTTGTGCTGAACAGCACAGCAACCCTGCTAAACAGCCAGAGGAAGCAAAAGTCTAAACATACCAATATAAAATGATAATCTAAAAAATGAATAACAATGGTTTCCATCCCCTCCATTAATAGCATGAGAGCCTCCTCACATTGGGTCTCATCCATACTTTCCACCAAGCTCATGCAAGTTTTCCTCCACTAAAACTGTGTTGTCTCATCATAAAGACCACTCCTCCATGATAGTGCTATTGATTTGGTCAAAGTTCACTGAATCAACATGATCCAATCCCTGTTCACACCCAAAGGTGCTTAATCTAGTTTCTTATTCTTCCTCCTTTCACATTAGGAGTGTTATTATTCCTTCTAAAGTGGTTTTATGGGTCTCCCCACCCACTTATTCACCTACCTAGTGACAAAACAAAATATAATATTCCATTTATATGAAGGCTAAATTTTTGGAATATTACACCTACCATGTCTTATTTGGGCCACTTCTGTGTTGTTCATGCAGGTGCCCTGACCCAAATTAATTTTATTTTCTTGGTCATTTTTGGAATCTTGATAACTTTAGTCACTCAACAGCAAACTCATGATCTGCTCGGTGTTCTATTTTGACACTTAACCTCCTGATTTCCTTCCTTTGACCATTATTGAAGACATTTGATTATACTTGAAAAATTAGGTTACCTAACACTGATATTATTTACAATTTATCCCTTTGGTGCAATGAAATAGTGTTGCCTTGACAAACCATGTAAGTCATTTCTCTGATATAATTTTTCAACTTCTTCCTGTTGTCATCAAGGAGGTCTCTCACCTTCATTTCTTGTTTCAATAAGTCTTCAATTTATGCTCAATGGTGCTGATGTACCTCTGTCCTTGTGATCCTTTGCATGGACTCCTTGCTAGGCAACACCTGTTTTTCCAATCAGTTGTAAAAACCCTGATTCTCTTTGTTCAGAGGCATGCTGTCTCCCCTTTGTTGTGAATGTCCTTTGAGGAGTTTGGCTTCTCACCTTGCCTCTCTTCTGCTGATAACCATCATAAACCATTCCTGCATAAATGTTTTAAGATGGGCAACTGTCCTTTTTCACAATTTATGCTCTGATCAAAGGAGGTTTCTTTTGAAGGTTTTTTGATACCTTTTGGACAACCATAAGCTCACCCTCCTTTTCATTTGATTTCATCTTTGGGCACATGTAAAACAGTGAGTTTAGAAAACCAAAACAATGAATAACCTAGGAGACCCTACATGACCTATTGGGAGGCCTTTTGGACTTGGCCTTTGGCTGAACACTTAACTTAGGGTTTGTAGGTGTAAAACAGAGCATTGAGAAACCTTTATGCATTGCAATACTAGAAACTGATGACTTTGATTTATCTAAAGAGCCTAGAAAGGTAGTTTAAAACCACCAATGCTTAAGGCATTTAGTGAATAGGGGAAAAGGTTAGGCTACTTGGTAATCCAAGGTGTAAGTAGAAGGGCTGTAGAAAATTGAATAATTAAATTATTCACCGAGATTATCCTGATCACACACTATTTGAGCTTCATGCATAATACATAACCTCTTCTACTATTGATCATCAATTTGCGGAAATTAAACAATCGCATGCGTACATTAAAACCATAAACAATCACACATATAAACACAGTATTTATGGGAAAGCTTAAAGCTGAAAACCCCCAACTATCTGTATATTATAATGATAGATATCATGTAACAATCATTGTACAAACTCCTCACAAGCTCTCAGTACAATCTCCAATTGCTACACACTACACAAGCTCAGATCTAGCAAAACACATGCTCCAATCTGCTCCACCTGTTAGCCTGCCTCTACTGCGCAATCCAAGATGAATAATGGCCCAATCTGAGTTCGAATCCACCTGGTATGCACTGTGCAATCCTCATTGGCATCTCCATCAATGTGTGGTGCAAACTCATGCACCAGTATAGTCACAACTGATAGTCACACTTGTTCTTTCACCTACCTCTCCACTAGTCTCCATCAAACAACGTTGTGGATGATTTTGTCACCCCCCTAGAGACAGCCTAGAGTTGCCATAGACCAACGCCTAGGACATCTTAATATAGCAAGGAGCCCTTTTAGTTCGGGTTGTCAGTCCGAGAACTCACTTACTATCTCTTGTTTGAACAAGGAAATTAGCTTTGAATGGGACCAATCTCTCTCAGAAGCTGACACAAAGATAAGAATAATGTAGGAACATCATGTAAAACTTTAGCATGAAAGCATCAGACAGTTAAGAGACTGCTTACCGTAAAGAGGGCCGATTCAAATAATATATCACCGAAATCAGATATCAGGAAGTGAGTGCAGTGAGGAAACATAAGAAGATATTAGCTGGCATGAGACTGATACCCAGATACACAACAGAACCATATAAGGGCGCACCAATTTACGAATCCTTATATGACAATGGCGTTTTAAAAGCACCCTCCTCAAGCAACTAATATAGCAAAAAATATGAAAAGAGTGAACATGGAACAATATACCATGACTAGGCCTATTTAAAGCGCTTGACTAATTCCAGAAAGGGCATCAACAAGGATGAATCCTTACTGCAAACTAGTGAGCCACTCGCATTCTAGAACATGATACAAGAAGACAAATAGCATGAAATGAGATAATGTATTAACACATAAGAGAAATTACATACTGTGAGATACCATAGATCAGAATCCTCAATACAGTTATAACCCCTCCTCACTGAGACCCTACGGGCTCTGAAACTTCATACAAAAATGTTACAAAATGTATACAGAAGCCTTCTCGCTGCACAGTCTGCTGACAGAAATCTGGAACCCTTCAAAAATCTTATTTCTGAGTATTTATAGAGAAGACAGAAACTTCTAGAGGAGGAGGGAGACGAGGCACAATTAATGACTCAGTTTGAACCAAAATGGCGGAAAACATTCGCGCCTTCTCTTATGAATGACTGACTATAAATGAATATACCTAACAGTCTATCTAAATAAATAAATGCTGGGAGATAAAAATCTCTTTATATACAAGACAGAAATAATAAAATATATACAATATGTTGCCCGCGGCTGAGGGAAAATTTGCTGCCGTAAGAGATTTGAAATAATCTACGTTTCTGTACTGTACTCTCGGCCCTTGGCTTTGGATTTGAATCCTGGATCTTTAATGCGGGGTGAATTTATCTGGAGAGTTCTGAGAATCCATATCTATGTCTTCTTTAATGGTGGTCACCTCTCCCACCTACCCTCGGCTTCTTTCTTTAATTTCGCCAGTTAGAATATGTCCTTTGGTATGCTCCAGATCTTTGCAACGGAGGCGGCAAGTTAAAGCGCCAACTAAGTCGTTTTAAAACCTGCAAAACCCGCAAAACATTAGAGAAAATTGACTCGGTGACAGGGAGTGTGGATACGACAGCGGCCATGGAATCGGTGATACAGACTAGGCGAAATGTTGAGACGATGCAGGGTGACAGGAAACGCATGAAAATAATGGAGAAAAAGAGGGTGACAATGCAGAATACAATGGAGCGATAATGAACGAACGGGGCAAAGGTTCATAAAATATGACACGTCACCAGAACATATGAATGGTGGAGGAGAAACACGGCGTACACTTGTGAATTATGATGACACGACCGCAGGAGGTGGGACCCAAATCGGAAATCGCAATCGGAAAGTGGAGCGGGGAGACCGGGGTGGCACATTTTTGAAGTTCCGATTGCGATTGAGGGCAGGACTGTGATTGACCCAGGACCGTTCGATCTCAGAACAAGATCAATGGCTACACTTGCATCGGAGGGCAATAAAACGGTGGGCCATGAAATACCACCGGTCTGTTGTGCGAGGGCCCTCCATATAAGTTGATTGCCGCGCCGTTGATTTGAGCCAGATCGGATGGCCAGCATTGCGCTCGATCGTTAAAACAATAGGCCCCTTCTCGTTTTGAATTATGGTTTTCAGACTCGGGTCATATGGAAGCCAAAGCGGGAGGGAGTCAACTCTTAGGGACTCGGCCCGATTCATTGTAAAGCAGATTTTCGGGCGGAGATAGTAATATCAAGCAGGGTCATGAGATTTTAGGCCACGGCAGAGGTTAAAAATGGATTTGAATGAGACAGCAGGGCAAAAATCACAGGCAGAGGTAAATATGTACAACATCGGCTCCATCTGGGGACGACATGTTCATCCTCGGGCATGTCGAGAACACGCAGACCATTAAATATTTCATCTTATTTTTCAATTCCCCTGCGCTTCTTACTTCAAGTAATTATCAGCATTCTTTTCCTTTATAAAAATAAAAGACGAAACAAACTATATACAATATATACAATCAGGTATTCCCAGCCTGGGTCAGAATTGAAAATAAGGCTTGAGGAACTGGCCATTCACGGGTGCATCCAACAAATCACCCTGTAGATTTTCTAAAGTAAAGGTGTTGTTTCTTCCCAGCTTCACTATTTTGAATGGCCCGAACCACAATGGATCAAATTTTGCATGTTTGCCCTTTTCTGCTCTGCGAACATCCCATCTAAGAACCAGGTCTCCAACTTGAAAATTCCTATCCTTTGCACGCCGATCGAAGACATTCTTCATTTTTTCTTGGTATTCTATCAGTCTCTGATCTACCTGGTTCCTTGTTTCCTCCAATTCCACCAACTGATTAATTCTTCGGATCATGTCATCTGGTTCTTCCTGGTTCTCCTGCATGAAACGTGCCACTGGCAATGCTAATTGCAAAGGAAACACTGCAGCGCGTCCATATACCAGCTCATAGGGTGACTTCCCTGTTGCTCTTTTGCTGGTTATCCTGTTTGCCCATAGAGCAAACTTTAATTTAGAGTCCCAGTTTTTCTGATTTTCAGCTATTGTCTTCTTCAGGGCTCTCAGCAGGGTTTTATTGGATGACTCTGCTAGACCATTTCCCTGTGGATAATATGCTGTAGAATGCGTGAGGATGATGTTGTATCTTTGGCAGAATTTCACGAACCTGGTAGACTTGAAAACCTGTGCATTATCGGTTACGATCCTTGCAGGACAACCAAACCTAGATATGATATTGTCTTCTATAAAATTCATTATTACAGCATCTGTAGCCTTTCTGGTAGGTATGGCTTCCACCCATTTCGTGAAATAGTCTGTGGCTGTTAATATCCATTTATGTTGGCCACTTGATGGGGGATGTATCTCACCTATAAAATCCAATCCCCATTTCTGAAATGGTTCATTTACATGAATAGGGATCAAGGGCAATGCTGCTAATTTCTGCCTTTCTGCAAATCTTTGGCATTTGTCACACGATCTGACCCAAGCAAAAGTATCTGAATACAATTTTGGCCAGTAAAAACCAGCCTTCAAGATTTTATGAGTTGTAGCCTTCCAGCTGTAATGTCCTCCACGTATCCCCTCGTGAAATTCCGTCATTACATTTTGCACTTCATTTTCTGTGAGGCATAAAAGTAATATGCCTAGAGGGTCTCTCCAATAGAGCTGCCCATTGGCAATTCATATTTCTGAGATTTCATCCTTACAGCTCTGTATTTCACCTTGTCGCATCCTGGAGGACAGCTAAGAGTTAACAGATATTCAACTATTTCTTTATACCAAGGACTAGTTAGATATTTCACATGTATCTTTTGAGTAGCCATCTCTAGTCCATGCTGCTCTTCTTCTTTTTCTGATTCTTCATTTGCTATCGCAGACAGATTAATGCCCAAAGCTTGATGATTTGATTCAGATAACATCTTGGCAAGTCCCTGTCCTTTCACCAATTTAGTAGGCCTTATATCCAAATCATACTCTTGGATTTTTGCAATCCATCTTCCCCTTCTACCTTCGTTGTCTCCTTGAACCAGAATGTCTTTGACTGCTGCTGTAGGGACATAGGCTGTAATGTGAGATTGCAAAACATAGACTCTGAAAGCTTTAAGGGACTTTACCAGGGCATATGCCTGCTTCTCCAGTATATTATATTTCAATTCAGCATCATAAAGCACTTGACTGAAGAAAGCTATGGGTTGTTCATATCCCTCTTCATTTTTCTGCAATAACACTCCAGCAATGGTATGAGGTGAAGCAAATGAGAAAATCATAAATGGCTTTTTGTAATCTGGCCCTGCTAGCACAGGAGCTTCAGCGAATGCCCGTTTTATCCTTGTGAATGCATCTCTAGACTCCTGGGACCATTTTACTTCATTTTCCTTTTTCAACATATTGGTTATGTGCCTAACTATCTCTGCATAGTTAGGGATAAATCTTCTCAAGAAATTAATTCGGCCTAAAAATACCTGTACTTCTTTCTTATTTCTTGGCAAAGGGATGCTGTTTATCACTTCAACTCTCTTAGGATCAATTTTTACACCATCTTTAGTCACGATATGCCCTAAGAGTTTTCCCTCATCTAATGCAAACAAAGATTTTTGAGGGTTAAGAGAAAGGCCATACCTTCTGCATTTTTCAAAAGTTCTTCTCAAATGCTCAATATGCTCATCATCATTCTTTGAGAACACTGTGATATCATCAAGATACACCACCAAGAACTTGTCCTGCTCTCCGACAAAGGCTATGTCCATTGCCCTCTGAAAAGTAGCTCCTGCATTGATTAATCCGAATGGCATCCTCGCATACATAAAGGTTCCCCATGGTGTAGTAAATGCAGTTTTCTTCTGGTCTTCTGGGAACACGGCCACCTGATTATAACCAGAAAATCCATCCATCATTGACATTCTGGATGCTCCCACCACTTTCTGCAGGATGTGGTCCATTTTAGGCAGTGGATAGTTATCTTTGAGAGATGCTCTGTTCAAATTCCTGAAGTCTACACACAGCCTTATTTCTCCATTCTTCTTCCTAACAGGAACAAGATTTGCTACCCATTCGGAGTATCTGAGTGGTACAATTATCTTGGCCTTCAGTAACTTCTTAATTTCTTTTTCAATTGAGGGAAGCAACAAGGGGTTTATCTGTCTGAGCTTCTGCTTGTATGGCTTTGCATCTTCCCTCAGTGGAATCTTATGCTGTATAATATTTACATCAAAAGTTTTTAGATCCTCATAGGACCAAGCAAATACATCTTTGTAAGATTGAAATAACTTCAAATATTTTTCTTTGTATTCTTCTGGGACTCTTTTGGATAATTTAACAATTTTGGGGTCAGTGGAAGTACCCAGATTCAAATCTCCCACTTGATCTTCTTCTACTACTTTATTTGGCTGCATTGGAACATCATCCTTATTGAATAACCTTTCTAGAGGTACCAACCCTCTAGGTATCACATTACCTTTCAGCTGCAGCACTTTATTACCTGCTATTCTTTCTTCCCATTTGTTTTCAGCAATATTTTCAGCTTCTTCCTCTTCATTATCATCAATCTCTATATTGGAGAATTCTCCCACAGTCTCCATAAATCTTTTCATTTGTTCATCATCTTCGAATACCTGCCAATGCTTTATATTATTTGGAATGGATGGTCTGTATCGTACCTCGACTTCATATCTTAGGAGTGGATTCTGAGGAGGACGAAAGGTACTGGCAGCTACAGCGAGAGAGTCTGCTATTCTGTTTTGCTCCCGGGGCATGAACTGTATGTTAAATGCTGAGAAGAAATTTTCTATCATGTCCCATACTTCGTTTCTATATGCTCTGAGCCATGGATGCTTAGTTTGACATTCATTTTTAATCTGCCTTACCACCAGCTCGGAGTCTCAAAACACTTTTAGACAGTGGATGCCCATACTCTTGGCTGTCTGGAGTCCCAATAATAGTGCTTCATTTTCAGCTACATTGTTTGTAGCCTCATACTCCATTTTAAAGGACAGTGGCACCCATTTCCCTGTGGGAGAAATCAACAAGACCCCAGCTCCATTGCCTTCCCTTGAATTAGCTCCATCAAAATGCAAAGTCCAAATCTCTGATTCCTGATCTTCTTTAGGCTGCTCAGCCTGAATTTGACCAAAAAGGGGCTCATGTGCGTAACTTTGATTCTCTTCTAACATAAAACATGAAAAATCTCCCTCTTTGTTGTAAACTGGGAAATTATCTGAGCAGTCAACCTTGGTTACCATTTTAACAAATCGAGTTTCTCTGTACAACCTCCTTTCTTGACCACCAAAGACTGGGACAGTAGCATATGTTAAATCCAATTTAATTGACCCGCCAATCTTTGTACCCCAGGACCTTGACAGCAGCATGCCAAAGCGAGCTAGGATATCAGCAACCACAATGTCCATGACCACACTTTTTGCTGGGATTTGAGCCAAATTGACCACTAAATCTTTAATCATTCCCAAGCATTTTACTCTTTAGAATCAAATGAATATAAATCTTTGTATGGTCTTGTAATTTGCAGTCCTAGTTGCTCCATGACAGATAAAGGCATAAGATTATGGGAGGCCCCAGAATCTAACATACAGTTATGTAACAGCAGGTCATGAATGACTAGGGACACATAGAAAGGAGGAGTAGAGGGATCTATCTCCTCGACATGTGGGCCAAAGACTACCATGGGTCTCTCTTCTTGAAGATTTAAACTATCGGGTGTAATTGGTAGCTCAGGAGGAAGAATGAAAGAGGTAACTTGAGACTGATATGCAGGCTGTTTTAATAACTCAGTCAGAGGGACAGGAATCTTAATCTTCTCAAGTTCTTTTTGCAAATTGAAAGCAGATGTGGGCTTTTCTATCACTGCTTCTTTTGACTCCTTATTCTCAACTGAAGATTTAATTTCTTTTGACACTGGCTCAGCATTAGGAGGACCGACTAGTTTAGAAGAGGAGGGAATCTGCTCATTAGACTACAAGGGGGTATTCAAAAGGTTCTTACCTTTTTCCGCATTCTTCTTTGTTACTGGTTCCTTCTGAGCAGATGCTTCTTTCTGAGGTGGCTCTTCCTCTTGCTCCTGAGTCCTGGTCCTCTTCCTTGAGGATCTGAGATCATATTTGACGTTGAACTGTGCTTCCATGAAATCAGAAAATTGCTTGCAGTAATGATCAATCTCTGCTTCTTCATCTTCTTCTTGCAGGGGGCACTTCATATCATCATTATTTGAAAAAGCCAGATTTGAATCTTCTAATCCGTAAGTTGTATCTCCAGTGGGGTCATCTGCTGGTCCTTCAAGGTACAAGGGATGAGGCACCTGATCTTGCTGTTCTTTCGCTTCCCTTGGCAATATCTGCAACGGAGGCTTTCTGTACTGAGGATTATATCCTCTGTTTGGAGCGTTATAATAGTTTTTGGGAGCTGCATTCTTAGCTTCCAGTTCTAGCTTGACCATCTTCTTTATCATCTTGCTTATCTCATCCATTTTATCTGAATCCTTTTCTTGATTAGAGGTAGAAACCTCTTCTTTGCCTTTTCTTCTAGTTTCCTGTTCAATTTTTCCTTTTAACTTCCCAGTGGCAGCAAAATTTGCCTCCAACTCTAGAGCATCTGTCTGAGCATCATCCAGGGTGACAGGCATTCTTTCCCGCAGAGAGAAACCGAAATCAGAATCAAAAGCTGCTATGAAAACAACTTTGGCAGCAGCTTGTTGAGGTTTCATATCAGCAGGAAGGTTCAGATATAATTTATTAAACCTTTTGATAAATTCTGCCACTCCCTCATTGTGTTTCTTCTTTAGCGTATTGAATTCAACGAGGCACTGCCCTTGGTCTTTCTTTTCTCCCCACTTTCTGAGAAAAGCATTCTCCATCTGGTCCCAGGTAGTGATTGAATGATTTGCCAATGTCTTGAACCATTTTCGGGCTTCACCTTCCAAGGATTGCACGAATAACCTCAGGACCACATCCAGATGTTCAACATTTAAGTTCTCTGCAAAAGAGCAGAAGGTCTCGAGGTGCTTCTGAGCATCAACTTCATTTTCACCATTAAATCTTGGCAAAATCTTCAAATAATCTTGCGGCATATCATTTAGCACTTGGGGCAAGGCCAGAGGAGCGTATTTGTTCAAAAGAAATGCAGGGACATTGGCCATTGGGGGAGGCGGGGGTTGCACAACAATTTGAGATACAGATGAAGGGAGAGGGGTAGGAGGAAGCGGAGTATGAATAACAATGGGAATATATTGCACAGAAGCCTGAGGTGTAGATGGGAATAACTCACGGTTAACAGCAGCTACTTCTGTGACCTCTTTAATTTCTTCAGCCTCGAAAGCAGGATGAGATTCTCCTTCAATCCAGGTATTTCCTCTACGTGGAGTTTCTGAGTAAAACTCGGGTTTTTCTGTTCTAACTTCTTGAGAAGAAGAAGGCGGATGATCTTCAACGGAATATTCAGAGTTTTCAGAACGAACTAACTTCTTCTCTTTCCAACCTCTTTTATGAAAGATCTTCTCCGGGTCAGACACGGGTGTTTTCGGCTGTGAGGTATCTGACCTCAAATGGGGCTTCCGGGAAGCCAGGACTTCCGGGAAGCCAGGACTTCCGATAAAATTTATCAAATAAAGACCAGTGGAGTCGCCAAGGTGAGAAATCTGCAACTCTTCACCTCTCTGTGCTCACATGATTAGAGAGTGAATATGAGATGTCAGACCCAGGGAAACAGATATTCTTGAATTCGTTCCCCGGCAACGGCGCCAGAAAGATGTTGTGGATGATTTTGTCACCCTTTTAGAGACAGCCTAGAGTTGCTATAGACCAGTGCCTAGGACATCTTAATATAGCAAGGAGCCCTTCTAATTTGGGTTGTCAGTCCAAGAGCTCGCTTACTATCTCTTGTTTGAACAAGGAAGTTAAATTTGAACGGGAACAGTCTCTCTCAGAAGCTGACACAAAGATAAGAATAATGTAGGAACATCATGTAAAACTTCAGCATGAAAGCATCAGACAGTTAAGAGACCGCTTACTGTAAATAGGGCCGATTCAAATAATATATCACAGAAATCAGATATCAGGAAGTGAGTGCGGTGAGGAAACATAAGAAGATATTAGCTGGCATGAGACTGATACCCAGATACACAACAGAACCATATAAGGGTGCACCAATTTACGAATCCTTATATGACAATGGCGTTTTAAAAGCACCCTCCTCAAGCAACTAATATAGCAGAAAATATGGAAAGAGTGAATATGGAACAGTATACCATGACTAGGCCTATTTAAAGCGCTTGACTAATTCCAGAAAGGGCATCACTTAGGATGAATCCTTACTGCAAACTAGTGAGCCACTCGCATTCTAGAACATGATACAAGAAGACAATTTTCATGAAATGGGATAATGTATTAAGACATAAGAGAAATTACATACTGTGAGATACCAAAGACCAGAATCCTCATTACAATTATAACCCCTCCTCACTGATGCCCTACGGGCTCTGAAGCTTCATACAGAAATATTACAAAAATGTATACAGAAGTCTTCTCGCTGCACAGTTTGCTGATAGAAATCTGGAACCTCTACAATGTTTTCTTTTTCGATCTTTATAGGAGTGGTGGAGAATTCTAGAGGAGGAGGTAGCTGAAACACAATTAATGACTCAATTTGAAAGAAATGGCGGAAAACATTCGCGCCTACTCTATGAATGACTAACTGTTAATGACTGTACTAGACAACCTGTCCATGAAATAAATGCTGGGAGATAAAATCTTCTTATATACAAGATAGGAATAATAAAATATATACAATATGTCGCCCGCGGCTGAGGGAAAATCCGCTTCCGTAAGAGATTTGAAATAATCTGCATTTATGTACTATACTCTCGGCCCTTGGCTTTGGATTTGAATCCTGGATCTTTAATGCGGGGCGAATTTATCTGGAGAGTTATGAGAATCCATATCTATGTTTTCTTTAATGGCGGTCACCTCTCCCACCTACCCTCGGCTTCTTTCTTTAATTTCGCTAGTAGGATATGTCCTTTGGTATGCTCCGGATCTTTGCAACGGAGGCCGCAAGTTAAAGCGCCAACTAAGTCGTTTTAAAACCTGCAAAACCCGCAAAACATTAGAGAAAATTGACTCGGTGACAGGGGGTGTGGATATGACAGCGGCCATGGAATCGGTAATACAGACTAGGCGAAATGTTGAGATGATGCAGGGTGACAAGAAACACAAGAAAATAATGGAGAAATAGAGGGTGACAATGCAGAATACAATGGAGCGATAATGAACGAACGGGGCAAAGGTTCATAAAATATGACACGTCACCAGAACATATGAATGGTGGAGGAGGAACACGGCGTACACTTGTGAATTATGATGACACGACCGCAGGAGGTGGGACCCAAATCGGAAATCGCAATCGGAAAGTGGAGCGGGGAGACTGGGGTGGCACATTTTGGAAGTTCCGATTGTGATTGGGGGCAGGACTGCGATTGACCCAGGACCGTTCGATCTCAGAACAAGATCAACGGCTACACTTGCATCGGAGGGTAATAAAACGGTGAGCCGTGAAATATCGCCGGTCTGTTGTGCGCGGGCCCTCCATATAAGTTGATTGCCACGCCGTTGATTTGAGCCAGATCGGACGGCCAACATTGTGCCCGATCGTTAAAACAATAGGCCCCTTCTCGTTTTGAATTATGGTTTTCAGACTCGGGTCATATGGAAGCCAAAGCGGGAGGGAGTCAAACTCTTAGGGGCTCGGCCTGATTATTTAAATTTGGGGTTTTAACTATTGTAAAGTAGATTTTCGGGCGGGGATAGTAGTAGGGTTAGAAATGGATTTGAATGAGGCAGGGGAAAAAATTCCTGAGATAGAGGTAAATATGTACAACACGGTCCATGCTTGAAGTTAGCGATGTATTCTTTAGTTGATTAATGAGTATATAATTAGTGAATTAATTAATAAGTAATTCACACCACTCTCACTAATTGTATCAATTAGTTAAACTGAATACAAATAGCTCAACTATGTTTAGATTAGTTAAACTGAATACAACTCCACTAACTTCCTCAATCAACTCCACCAAACTCTTTCACATGAGTTCTAACTGAAGTATCCATGCAATAGCTCCACTTAACCCTCAGGAATAGCGTAATTCCTTCTGTCAGCTCCTGTGCCACATCTGTGCACTTAACTGAAGTGCTCCAAGAGAATAAGATAATGTTTAGATTCCAAATATTATTAAGAGCTAATAATATTCGACATATCTATTTTTAGACTGGCAATCTAAAAATAGATTCCGCCCAATATGTCTAAAAAATAGAAGTCCATCTATTTTTCCAACTTGACCAACCATCCACAAATAGCATCCTGCAACTCATAGAATATGATCGACATGTCTAAAAATAGACATAGTCTAAAAATAGACTTGCGCCAAAAATAGCCTGCGGGCCCACTTAGTGAAGCGACTCTTTTCACTAAGCTCATCATCTTGTTGCATTCTCAACAAGGGTTAGGAAAATAGAAACAGAGTGGTAAGGTCAGAGGTGGAAAACATAGTGAGAATGAGTGGCATAATTCCATGATTTTGTATTTTGGGAGTGATAGGCTAGCCATGCCTTGATAGAGTAGTAGAACAATGAAAAATCTATCCTAAGGATAATGAAGGCAGTGAGATTTCTAGAACTCACAATATTCATGAATTTTGTTTCTAGAAATCTGGGATAAACATTTAGTCATCTATAGAAAGGAAAAAATTACTGATGAATAATAGCATAATCAATTGGTTATAATGACAACCAAAATCATACACATCTTGTCTCCTTGTCATGTGTTTTGTGGCTATGGAACCTATCAAGTCAATGGCATCTTGGAGAGGCTCCACACATTCAAAGTCTAGTACAAGTGTATTTCTTGTTTCATCACCACCTTCATTGTTTGATGAGTGTATTTCTTCCTTCTCGGGACAAGCTTGATAAAAAAATCTTCTCCTCGTGTACACATGGAATATCTGGAGTTGTTTCTGTTAGGACGACTATCTCTAATTTCTGACCCATTTCACAATCTGAAACTTTTTTTCCTGGCCATCTCTGGAAATCCCAAAAGCTGCATGCACTCATTTGTCACCAATATTTCTTTGCCTTGGTTAGATGTGAATAAGTGGTCATATTAAGATTTCGATCAGGATTATACTCACCTCTTAGTTGAGAATATTTACGTAATATTTCAAATTAGGAAAAACGGAAATATAGAACATAAAACTGGAGATTGCAGTAAATATCAACACATCAAAACATGATGAAATCATAGGTCCATTCCATTATGTATAATAACAAAAAATAAGTATAATTTATTGAGGAAAAAGGCACTCAAGCTAGGCAAACAAGCCTCCCATGATCCAATACACCAAAATGTGAATTACTAATAATACAAAAAATGTCAGAATGAAATGACTATGTAGTCCTAGTGAGAATAACTGCAGCTGGAGAATAGAAATACAAATAGATGATGATATAGTGCTCAAAAAATGTTAGGATCAGAGATCTAGGCTCTCTAGCACAATTCCAAGACAACCCATAAGGGGTTTCCGCAAATAAAATATATGAAAACTGCAGCCCTAGGGCTGAATTACACTCTGCAACTCAATAACTGCTAGGAGATAACTGATAATGATAATAAAATAGTTGATACACCTCCCTCCTATCCTTCCAAATGAAGGGTTGCTCCCTCCACTAGGAAACTAGCTCACAAACTAGGTTTTTCAACCCTCCACTATTGTTTCCCTCCTAATTTTCGCAATTCCTGAAGGAGACTGTGCTGCTAAAGATGGTTGAAGCTTGGCCTGATACCAGATGGTGGAATGGATCTCAAAGGAACCTCTCCTAAGTGGGCACTCGAAGTCCCCCAAGGATGAGGGTGGGCTTTCTGCCCTGAAACACCCTTGTGCCATCCCCTTCCTTATATGCTTGGTGAGCTTCCTCACCCCTGGTCCCACTCATTAAAGATGCTACTCCCATGCATACAATCCTCCACCATAACTGTAATGTCCTCCACTCTCTCCACTCTCTCCATGGTAGCGTTGTTGATTTTTTCCACCTTGACCCCATCCACATGCATTGACCCCATTCACACCAAGGGTTGCTTTATTTCAGCTAGCTACACTGATCCACCTTCACACCAAATGTGGTTTTATTCCTACTAAAGAGATTTAAGGGTCTCTCTACCCACTTATTCATCTAAGTTATGAACAAAAGAAAAATTTAATATTCCAACTAGCTGAAAGCTAATTAGGAACATTACAGTCCTCCCCTCCCAAATGTTGCTTGTCCTCAAGAAACTACAAAGACAGATGCTATAAAATATTCTCTCCTTCCCAAGTGGCGTCCTCATCTAGTAGATTACTCCATCGAATCAAATATTCTTTAATCACCCTATTCCTTAGTTTCCTCTCCCGAGTGTCCAAGATAGCTTCCGGTTGTAAAACTAGATGGCCCTCATCATCAATAGGTGGGAGATCCATGGTGGCAACCACATGTTGTCCAATGGCCTTCTTGAGGCATGAGACATGAAAAATTTTATGGATCTTATCCCAATGGGGAGCTCCAACTCATATGCTACCTCCCCAACATGAAGGATCACCCTGTATGGCCCATAGAATCAGGGCTTAAGCTTCTAAGCCCCCTTCTCCTTCAGTGTTTATTTTCTGTAAGGTTGAAGACGGAGATAGAATAAATCATCAACCTCAAAATTCCTCTCTATCTAACCACGATCTGCATACAACTTCTACTGATTCTAGGTTGTAGCAATGGTGTCCTTTAGAGCACGGAGTATATCCTGACTCTCTTGGATCCACTCCTTGGCTCTAGGAGCCTTGATTGCTCCAAACATCACATCAAAAAATGATAGATAATTATACCCATAAAGAGCCCGAAATGGAGACATGCCAATGGGCATATGAAATTTTGTGTTGTAGAAATACTCTCCCAAGTGGAGCCAGCACAGCCATGCCCTTTGCTGCCCCAAAACATAGTTTCGCAAGTAGCCTTTCGGCCACTTGTTTACTATCTATGTCTGTCCATCGGTCTGAGGGTGATAATTGGTACAAAGTGTCAACTCGATACCCAATAACCGAAAAATCTCTTGCCAAAAGCCACCCATGAAGCAGTTATCTCGATCACTGACTATGGTCTTAGGAAGACCATGGAGTCTGAAAACATCTCTAAATAATAGCTCAGATACCTGTGAAGCAATATATCATGCAGAAATAGCAAAGAAATGTGAATACTTTGTTAGTTGATCAACAACTACAAATATACAATCCTTACCCTGTACTGCTAGTAAACCGATGATGAAGTCCATGGAAATACTCTCCCATTTTCCTTCTGGAATAGGGAGTGGTTGCAACAACCCTGCTGGATGGTTTTTCTCTCCTTTGTTCTGATGGAAAACTACGCACTCCCTAATGTGTTGAAGCACATCCTCCTTGATACCATTCAATGAGGACCTCTCCTGAATGGCCCGATATGTCTTGGTGAATCCTTAATGGCTTGAAAGTGGTGAATCATGTGCCACATGCAAAATCTTCTCCTTGAGTCTAGAATATCTAGTCAAGAAGATCTGGTATCGTTAATATATGACCTAATCCATAACTCTAAAATTCTCATCGGTCACCTGTCCATCTAGGATCTCACATGAAAAATGTTTTTTCGAATACTCTGCCAAAAACTCGGCCTTCCAATCTGTATCCACACTCATCAATGACAATGCTGCTAGTCTCTGTGATAGGGCATCTACTACCACATTACTCTTCCCCTTGACATATTCAATGTCAAAGTCATATGCTTGGATTTTACTAACCCATTTATACTGCCTCTCTTGTAGTTTCTTCTGCTCAAGGAAAAACCGAAGAATATTGTGATCAGTCTTCACTCGGAATCTGTTTCCCACCATATACTACCAGAACTTGGCTAATGCATGCATGATAGCCAACATTTCCTTATCATATATAGAGTAAAACCTCTCATGAGGAAGCAAATTCCGACTCTCAAAAGCTATTGGGTGGCCCCCCTGCATCAACACTGCTCTAATGTGCTCCCCTGAAGCATCACATTCCAGCACAAAGGGCTGGGTAAAATCAGGTAATACCAACACCAGGAAACTTCTCATCACCTCCTTGAGCCTATCAAAGGCTCTCTACACTATGTCTATCCAAATAAAGGCTCCCTTCTTAGTTAAATCTGTGAGTGGTGCTGCTAGTTGAGGGAATAATTTGACAAACTTCCGGTAGTAGGTGCAGATGCCTACAAACCCCCAAAGTTCCATTACATTCTTTGGCTCAGGCCAATATCGAATAGCACGGATCTTCTCCTCATGAACTCTCACTCCATATACTCCAATGATGTGGCCTAGATAGAGCATCTCTGTGAGCCCAAACTCACACTTCGAGAGCTTAGCATAGAATTGTTTCTCCTCAAGAATGTGTAATATTGTCTCAATATGCTCCAAATGCTCCTCCCATGTGTGGCTGTAAATAAGAATGTCATCAAATAAAACCAACAAAAACTTCCTCAGTTAACCACGGAAGATGTGGTTCATGCAAGACTGAAAAGTAGCCAGAGCATTGGTTAACCCAAAGGACATCACCAAGAACTCAAAGTGGCCATAATGTCATCTAAATGCAGTCTTGGGGATATCTTGATCCCTCACCCTGATCTGATGGTACCCCAACCTCAAATCAATATTTGAAAAGTAACTAGATCCCCTTAGCTCATCCATCAGCTCATCCATCCTGGGAATTGCGTACCTATTCTTCATTGTTATCTTGTTCAAAGCTCTATAGTCAATGCACATCCTCAATGTGCCATATTTCTTCTTTACCAAGACCATAGAAGAAGAAAAAGGATTGGTGTTGTGTTGGATATGTCCTAAAGCCAAGAGCTACTGAATGGCCTTTTAAATCTCATCCCTGTAGGCTTTGGGATGCCTATAGGGTGTGGTGATCACTGCTTGGATCCCCTTATCCAACTCAATGGTGTGTTCAAATCCTCGGTCAGGTGGTCTCCCCAGTGGTATATTTCCAAATACTATATAATAACGGTCTATTATAATAGACTTCACATCTGGGTGTATCGGTGCACCCTTTCCTCCTTCCTCTAACATACGTAGTTCCACTGCACACTCTATGTCTCCTCTCTGTAAATTAGCCTCCATCCTATGTGCTGAGACAATTTGGGGTGGATAGGTGTGCATGCCCCTAAGCTTTTGGTTCTTACCGCTCTCCTTATCTGTCAATTCCATCTCCAAGGTCTCCCAATCTGTGGTGACCTTCCCCAAAGTGATCAACCACTGAACACCCAATATCACATTGGTGTCTATAATATCAACCACAAAGAAGTGTTCTGTCAATGTGTAAGTATCCAAAGTGATGGTCAGTGTCGAAACATACTTGACACACTGCATGGTTCTAGCTCGTGGAACCAAGACTAAGAATCCCTCAAAATCATCTATGGGGATGCCTCTCCTCTGAACTAACTCAGTATCAATAAAGTTGTGGGTGGACCCACTGTCTATCAACACCGACACTCTCTACCCCTAAGCAATTTCTCAGAACCTCAATGTTAGATACTTGGGAAATCCCCGCAAATATGCAAGGGCTCCTCCAATTGGAGCAAATGCTCCCTTGACACCTCCTGGTGGGGGTGAAACTCCTTTTGATGCTACAACGCTAGTATCCTCCTTTAAGTCTTCTACTCCCTCTTATTCATCATAAGAAAATACCTCAATCTAATGTGCATTCCCAGCAGCACACCAGTGCCCTGGTGCCCATGGCTCTTAGCAAGTGAAGCAAAGTTTTCTCCTCCTTATATCTCCTCGTACATCAACACCAAGAGATCCCTTTTCTTGGTTCTCCTTTGAGGGAGGAACCCTCACATATTTCCCCTTTTCTTGAGAGGATAAATTTTGTTGTAATGGGGTATTTTCCCTTAGCAAAGCATGCTGTGAATCTCTAGCTATCTCAATAGCCTCCTAGAGTGTAGTTGGGCTAGTGGATTTTACCAATCCATGCAAAGGTTCTTCTAGCCCATCAATAAACATATATACTCTCCTATATGCAGATAGATCGGACACCATAAATGAGAGTTCTAGAAATTTAGATATATAAGTCTCTGGATCTCTTGTTAGCTTGAGCTTTGCTAGATAAAAAAAATGTGCTTCTGGATTTCTGTGGTCAAATATCTCCACCAACCTTGGGGTAAATTCTACATAAGTAGTGACACTAGCATACCCTAGTGTAGATAGACCATGAAAATACCACTCATGTGCTTCACCTTCAAGGTGCAACACTACTATTTTAATGGCCTCCATCACTGAATCTCAATTCAGCTAAAAATAGGTATCCAATTTCTCTACCCAAGCCTTGGTTGTGCACTTGGGTGACCCATCAAAAGAGGGTAGAAATAATCTACCCATACTACGCTACAGATCATTGTTCTGCATGTACCCTCCACCTCTATTATGATTTTTGGGTCTTCTATTATCCTTGATCCGACGGAACTCTTGGAAGTTCAGGTGCTCCTTGAACCTCTGAGATTGAGATTCATAATCTAGGAAATAATTACCAAGAGTTTCCTCCTTTTGTGGTCCTCCTACCTCATTTCCTATTGCTAGGAATGTAGGCATGGTGGAGCGTTGTGAAGCAAGTTGTAATGTTGGTTGCTCACACCAATAATGTGAGGTGTCAGGAATCTCTCCATGTTGAAACCCTCTAGGGGATTCCTTCTATCTTTCTAACCTCATCTCCTTGATTTCTTTGACAATATTCTGCATAGTCTAGAGAAGAAGTTATGGAAATTATCTTTCCTCCATTGCTACATGTTTATAGATGCAGTGCCCCACAGGCTAAGCCAATATCATGCTCTGATACCACTGTAATATTCCAAATTAGGAAAAACAGAAATATACAACATAAAACTGGAAATTGAAATAAATATCAAAACATCAAAACATGAGGAAATCATAGGGCCATTCCAATATGTATAATAGCATAAAATAAGTACAATGTCTTGAGGAAAAAGGCACTCAAGCTAGGCAAACAAGCCTCCCATGATCTAATACACCAAAATGTGAATTACTGCTAATAAAAAAAATGTCGGAATGAAATGTATGTGTAGTCCCAGTGAGAATAAATGTAGCTGGAGAATAGAAATACAAATAGTTGATGATATAGTGCTCAGAAAATGTTGAGATCAGAGATCTAGGCTCTCTAGCACAATTCCAATACAACCCAGAAGGGGTTTTCGGAAATACACTATAGGAAAAATGAAACCCTTAGAGCTAAATTACACTCTGCATCTCAATAACTGCTGGGAAATAACTGATATGACAAGAAATAGCTGATACACCTCCCTCCTAGCTTTGCAGATGAAGGGTTTCTCCCTCCACTATGAAACTAACTCACAAACTGGGTTTTTCAACCCTACACTATTCTTGCCCTCTTGATTTGCATATTTCCTAAAGGATATTGCGCTGCTGAAGATGGTTTAAGCTTGGCCTGATTCCAGATGGTGGAATGAAGCTCAAAGGAACCTCTCCTAAGTGTGCACTCGAAGTCCCCCGAGGATGAGGGTGGGATTTCCACCCGGAAACACCCTTGTGATAAATAACACAGCAGACTCCGCTAAATAGCTGAAGCGTGCAGAAAGTCATAAAAGAACAAGAAATAAACAATAATAAGAATTCCCTCTATGGATTCCATCCTCTTCCTTATTGGCAAGCTTCCTCACCCCTGGTCCCACTCATTAAAGATGCTACTCCCATTCATACACTCCTCCACCATAATTGCGTTGTCCTCCACTCTCTCCACTCTCTCCATGGAAATGTTGTTGATTTGGTCAACCTTGACCCCATCCACATGCATTGACCCCATTGAAACCAAGGGTTTCTTTATTCAACTAGCTACACTGATCCACCTTCACACTATAAGTGGTTTTATTTCTACTAAAGAGATGTAAGGGTCTCTCTACCCACTTATTCATCTAAGTTATGAACAAAAGAAAATTTTAATATTCCAACTAGCTAAAAGCTAATTAGGAATATTACACTTTATCCCTAGCTTGTGTATCAATTTCTTTGTCACTACCATCAACAATTTTCAAATCACTGCCAACAGTATCATTTTTCTCATTACACCTGTATTGTTAACAACACCAGTTGCACCTGCAGTATCACAACCTTTTGGGTTTGTCTAGAAATAATTGTGTTATTTCTTTCCTCTTTTTTGTCATCATTTTTCTTAGGTTTAGTTGCATTACGTATCCTCACAACTTTTTGAGTTTGGATACTACTAATACCACCACAACAATTGGCAATTGAATTCTGGTGTCTTTTCCAAATATGATTTCGTATATTCTTTAGCTCATTTTTCCTAAGAGGCTTGATAAGGAAGTACACAACACCCATAGTTAAACATTTGAAAATTAACATCATAGAATAATGTGAGGACATCATTATTACAAGGATGCATTTACAGGCTCTGTGACTCATGATCTTTCCTAGAAGGCCAAAGCCCCAGAGAGAAGGTGTCATCACCTCTGTTAAGACAAAGTTGAAATGGTTATTTTTGTTTTATAGCAGATTCCATGATTTCAATCCATTAGTTAATTATCCAACATCGCTAACTCAAACTCATTCTCATAAGTATCCATGTTACCCATCTCAATCTCCACAAAGATGCCTAGAACAAGATTGGCGATGGCCATGTTTTTTAATAAAAATTATAAAATAAAATCCTGTCATAAACCTAAGAAGACAAAAATTGCCTTAAAATCCATTCTATTTTTATTTGTCTAACTTGTGATGTTTTTCCCAAACCTACTATGCTTGCCAAACTAGCGAAAATAGTGCTATAAAAACATTCCAAAGCCTCCAGCTACGAGCTTTCATGAGAAATAACGCTCATGAATATCATGAAATTTATGAAGTGATAACATGATGGATGATGGATGATATCCATAAAGTTCCATAAATGGGGTCAAGTTTGTTGCAGTGTGGAAGGAAGTGTTTTACCACCATTCAGCTAGAGGTAACCACTTGACCCATTTTGTTTGTTTATTAGATACAAAGCAATGAAGATATCCTTCCAAACATTTGTTCACTATCTCAGTTTTCCCATCAGATTGACAATGATAAGATGAGCTATGAGCTAGTTGAGTACCCAGACAAGAAAATAATTCCATCCAAAATATTCCAGTGAAAATGGGACCTCTATCACTTACAATAATATTTGGTTTTCGATGTAGCTTTTGAGTTGTTTCCATAAATGCAATAGCAATTGTAGTGGATTTAAATGGATGATAATGCAGAAAAGTGTGCATACTTGATAAGTCTATCAAATACCACCATGATGACACTCTTTCCTTTGAACTTGGGTAAACATGTGATAAAATCCATTGAAACCTCCTCCCAACATTGACTTGGAATGCATAAAGGTTGTAGCATACCTGGGGTCTTAATTGTCTCAACTTTATTTTGTTGGCAGACCAAACATTTCGCCATAAAATTTTGAATATCAGATTTAAGTCCATCCAAAAAAAAATCTTTCTTGACCCTGTGGTAAGTTTTTAAAAATACTGAGTGTCCTCCTAAGGGAGAGGTGTGCAATTCCAAAATAATATTTTGTTTTAGTTGCGAATTCTTACAAAGATATAAGTGATCTGTGTATCCTAATGAATCATTTTTCCAGACAAATATATCAGATGTACTGGGATATTGTTGTAACTTTTGAATGAGTATCCAAAATTCTTCATCATTCTTCCACTCCTCCCTTGCTTTAGTTATCCATTCTGGCTAGATAATATAAATTGCACAAATCAATGCTTCCATGTCCTCATCCTTTCTTGAGAGTGCATCTGCAACAACATTTAGCTTCCCTTTTATGTAGATGATTTCAAATTCATAACCTAACATCTTCGTGACCCATTTTTGCTGCTCTTCTGAAGATATTCTTTGTTCCAAAAATTATTTAAGACTATTAAATCTGTTTTTACCTTGAAGTCTCCTCCCAATAGGTAAGGTTGCAATTTCTTTAGTGTGTGTATTATTGCCAACATTTATTTCTCATAAATCGCTTTTTGTAAATACTTTCCTTTGATTCGATGACTTCCAAAAGAAATGGGTCTTCCTTATTGCATTAAAACAACACCAATTCCATTACCTAAGGCATCACATTCCACAATAAAGGTTTTTGTGAAGTTTGGTGTAGCTAAGACCGGTGTTTGGCACATTGCTTCTATAATATGTTCAAAGGCCTTAGTGGTTTTTGGATTCCTAGAAAATGCATCTTTCTTCAATAATGTTGTTAGAGGTGCCACTATTCTCCCATAATTCTTAACAAACTTACGATAATACCCTGTTAACCCAAGAAATCCTTGCATATGCTTTAGGGTTGTGTGGATTTTCCATTCCTTAATGGCTTTAATCTTGTTAGGGTATACCTTAACACCATCATGAGATACAATATGACGCAGATATTCCACCTTCTGTACTACAAAGAAACATTTGGAGGTTTTTTCATATAATTTTTTCTCCTGCAATAGTTTGAGCACATTGTCAACATGTTGAACATGATCCTTCCAATACTTGTTGTAGATTAGTATATCATCAAAAAATACTAACACAAATTTTCTAAGCGATGGATTGAAACTAGAATTCATCAACCCTTGAAATGTAGAAGGTGCATTGGTAAGGCCTAAAGGCATGAAAAAAAATTCATATTTACCCTCATCAGTTCTAAATGTTGTTTTCAGAATGTATTCAGTCTTCATTCTAATCTGATGATAACCTGAACGAATATCCAACATGCTGAACTAAATTTCCCCATGTAATCCATCCAATAATTCATCAATGACATGAATGGGAAATTTATCTTTAATAGTGAGCTTTTTGAGCTCCCTATAATCTGGACACATGCACCATGATCCATCCTTCTTGTGCACCAATACTACTGGAGCATAGAAATAAATTTGACTAGGTTGAGTTATACCAGCCTCTAGAATTTCTGCAATCATACGTTCAATTTCACTCTTTTGGGCATAGGGATATCTGTAAGGCGTGATGTTTGGAGGAGTACTTCCTGGCATCAAATGAATAGAATGATCATGGTCACGAATAGGTGGGAGACCTTTGGGAGTCTCAAACAGCTTGGAATGATTGTCCAAGACGTTTTGGAGATCTGGAGAAATAGAGGATTTCGATATTTGAGCATGTAGTGAGCATAATTGTGTAATTACGCCTCATTGTTCTTTCTTAATAAGCTTTTTCATGACATTTGAGCTTATTATATTTCCTGGTTTCCCTGCGCTACCCTATAATTCAAATTCCTTTCCTTCCCAAAAAAAATTCAAGAAAATTTCTTGAAAATTAAAAGCTATAGTCCCCAAAGATTGTAACCATTGGACTCCTAGTACAAAATCAGCACCACCAATTGGAATGGAAAGAATTGGACTATTCAATACATATTCCCCCATGGTTAGCTTGACATTATGGTACTTTCCATAGAAATTTATAGTTCATCCATTTTCAACCATCACTTGACATTCTAGTGTTAGATATAGGAAAAAATTCAATTCCTTGGCTATCTTAAAATGAATAAAATTATGGGTACTACCCAAAAAATTCAACACTATTACCTTTTTTTTTTCTTGATATATCCTTCTATATTGAGAGTTTGAGGAGTGGTAATTCCTACCAATGAATTACAAGAAATGGTTGGATTTATTTCTTCCTTCTATGGGGTTGGTTCCTGGTACATATTAGCCTCTTTTTATGTTTCTTGTTCCTTTTCTTCCTCTTCACAATCTATGTAAAATAATTTCTTCTCCGCATACTTATGACCTTTAGTGTATTTTCTATCACAACTATATCAAATCCCTTTTTCTATTTTTTCCTCCAATTTTTGCGGGGACAACCTTGTAGGTTGTGGAAGGCTAGGAGTAGCAACATTTCCATATTTATAGTTGTAATTGGTATATTTCCTTGTTGCCATAATTTTTCTTTCGAATTTTCTTTCCACCCTGAATTCCTTCTCTAATGAATCAGATTCCCAAAGGAGAACCTCATGTTGGATGTTATCATTTAATGTCCCTATGAAGACATCAATCTTATGCTTCTCTGGAATATCTTCTACCCTGATATTCAATTTTATGAATTCCTCAATGTGCTCTGCCATTGTACCCTTTTATTTGTTATTTATCAATTGGCTAAAGAAGGTGTTGCTCTTTGTATCCTCATAATTTTTTATCTTGTAGAAACTTTATCAAACCTTCCTTCAAACCTTCCATGTCTTCTTTTAGACAGTTCTTCATGTCTTCCATGTTTGATTTTAGACCATTCTTCATGTCTTCCATGTTTCCTTTTAGTTTTTCTTCTATAAAATTGATCTTATATTCCACGCCATTCTTCACTCCATTCATTTCTTTCTTCAAACCATCCATCTTAGCTTGCATTTCATTTTTGGTTACTCTTTGTGAGAGAAAAATTTGTTGCACTTGGTCTCGTAATTTTGATATATCATGTTCAACGTCTTCTTATTTATGCATCATAGTAGAGCTTTATGAGGGCTTAAAGGGTGTGGAATTCTTTTAGGGAGACATTTAGAACCCAATACTAATATCTATGCTTCAATATTCCCTTGGAATCACTTCAAACTGATTTTTGAAACAAAATTTATGCAATTTAAAAAAAAGATACACACCTTTTTCTTGCTTTTGAGGATCTTTATATTGAAACAGATGTATCTCTGTGATTTAATATTACCAATATTTTATCTTAGCTCTTGTTGTATCCCTTTGAGTCTTCTTTCCAATTCCACAGGTCAGACCTAATTTGGATTCTTCAAGGTAAATTTATGCCCAATATCCCACAATGAACTAATTATGGATTGGTTCAGTAGAGCGAACTTGTATGGCATGCCACATGTCACTGTTTTGACCTTCAACTTTGAAATCGCCACACAAGAAATTAAATTTCGTTTTCTTTTGGATACTTTTTATAGAATTCCAGTTCGATTCATAAAATTAAAGTTATGACAATTTTCCCGCAGTCACCTGTTGGAGATGAAATTCTGGAGCCTGCAAAAACCCTAACTTCCACAGATCATATCTCTGAAAATATAGTGAACAAAGATTTGAAATTTTTACAAAAAATTCATCAATATTTATGCTCCACGTGATAAATATTTCATCTTCTAAAGCCTTGTAGAAAAATTTTTATAGCAAAAATTCCAATATGACCTATTTGAAGAAGCAAAAACCCATAATCCCAAGCTCCGATATCAAATATTTTGCAACCAGCTCACAAAATAGAAGAAAATATAGATAAACGACTTAGAAATCAGCCTCTTTAAGGGGGAAACCTCCTTTACATTACATAAATTAACAATTCTTGAATGATTCAAATGAAAAAACCTACTTTCTATATATAGGAGTCTAAGAGGTCCCAATATAATCAGAACCTACATAACAATAATAATGTAAGTGCACAAAAATAACAATAATGGGCTTCTATGGGGCACAATAATAACACCATGGGGACTACATGGGCACAAAAATAACAATAAGGGGGATACACTAATAATAAAAATACGGGGCTACACTAGTATTATAGAGACGTAACAAGTCTTCGTAGGGAAAAAGCCAGAAGTGAGTCACTTCAAAAATTTTGGCAGTGTTGCTTATTGCCATGTGCTAGATGATAAATGTACCAAATTGGATCATACTGTAGAGAAGGGGTTCTTCATTGGGTATAGAGAAACCTCAAAGGTATACATAATCTACATTCCTAGCAATAAGAAGATTGTAGTAAGGTGAGATGTAAAGTTCATGGAGGACTGAGATTTCAGGAGATCTCATGAGATGCCTACAGGTGATCACAATCGGTCTGCAGAAGCTCATTTGGTCCAGAAATAGGGGCAACCATAGGGGCATACAATGGGATAGAAAGGAGGACAGTCACAAGGATCAAGTACTGTGACCAGTACCAGTATTTCTTCATATGCAAAAAAACCAGGGATTTCTTAGCAGATGGAGCAGCAGAGGCAGGATGAGGAGGATTTGGTTGATCCTCCCACTACTAGTGGTCTTTCCAGCAGAGAAGTTCATCAGAAATTGAGAGATGTAAAGGATTTTAATGGAACTCCTAGGATGAGAAAAAGAAAACTCAAATAGCCAAACAAATACCAAGTATTGGTAGCTGAGGTTGCAGAACCTTCAAGCTTTCAGTAGGATGCACAACATTATGCATCGATAGATGCCAAGGTAGAAGAGTATAGCTCTATCATGAAGAATTATGTTTGGGAGGTAGTGCCAATGCTGGAAGACAAATTAGTTGTAGGTTCGAGATGGATTTACAAGATGAAGTGTGTTGCAGATGGCAGTGTGGATAAGTACAAGGCTAAGTTCGTGGAAAACGGGTATGCACAGAAGGAAGGAATAGATTATGAGGAGAATTTCACCCAGTTTCCAGACACACCTCTATCACATCAGTTATATCCCTAGCAGCTCAGATGGGATGTCAGATTCACCAGATGGAAATCAAGACAACATTCTTGAACGAGGTGATAGAGGAAGAAATGTACATAGAACAATCATAGGGCTTCGAGACTCATGAGAGCCGCACACATGTGTGCAGACTGAAGAAATATATATATAGGCTCAAGCAAGCTCCCAGGGCATGGTATGGTCAGATTGACAGTTATTTTTAGTAGATGGGATTCGTTAAGAGTGATGCAGATCACAACCCTATTTTGTGGTAGAGGGTAAGTTACACATCCTAGTTCTGTATGTGGATGATCTCTTTTTGATGGGATCATTAGGGCTCATAGAGGATTGCAAGAGGAACCTTCCAGAAGAGTTTTCCATGAAGGATTTGGGGTTGATGCACTATTTCCTGGAATTGGAAGTGTGGCAAAAGAGTGGGGATATCTTCCTTTGACAAGGAAGATACACTACAGATATTCTGAAGAGGTTCAAAATGCAGGATTCCAAATCTATGACTATGGCCATGATAAAAAATGGAAGAAGATAGATGCATAAAATGACAAGGATGTCGGACCCACCTTGCATATACAACTTATTGGGTCTCTCATGTATCGGGTCAACACTAGGCAAAATATTTTCTTCGTAGTCAATACCCTAAGTCAATTAATGGTAGAACCAAAGACAGTACATTGGCCAATAGTGAGGCACATTTTGAGGTATGTGTTCAGCAAAATTGAGTATGGGTTGAGATATACTAGAGGGGATGACGTCAAACTATGTGGGTTCACATATGCAGATTGGGCAGGAATTTTAGTGGACAGGAAAAGTACCTCTGGGTACTACTTCAATGTTGGAACAAGGATATTTTCTTGGTGTAGTAGGAAGTATAAGTCAGTAGCACTAATCTCTACATAATCATAGTATATGGTAGGAAACACAGCTACGTGTGAAGCTATATGACTTCGGAAGCTGCTATTAAGCTTGTTCAGGCAGAGGATGGAAGCAACCAATTTCTACTATGATAATCAGAGTTGCATAAAGCTCTCTGAGAATCCACTGTTTCATGACAGGTCAAAGCACATAGATATTCGATGTAATTTCATCAGAGATTGTGTGCAACGTGGGGTGATCCAACTACAATATGTTCCCACCTAATACCAAGTTGCAGACATACTCACAAAATCTTTAGGGAGAGATAAGTTCGTCTATTTCAAGGAACATATGGGTATGGTGGAGAACCCGTTTTAGTAGCATGGACAAGTTACTTTGCATGATTCTCATTTGCATATGTTGCAGTTGCAGCAACAACAAATGAGAGGGATTTTAAGGGTAGATGCAATGTTGGCAGCAGTGCAATAGGGTCAACAACAACACAAATGCAGTGTATATCAAATTTGTGCAGTAGTTGGTGGGCAGAAACATCCATAAATCAACAGTGTCATAGGAGATGGTGTAAAGAGAGGGTTTTTTTATAAGGGGTGCAACACTAGAACACATCTCTCGCTAAGACAAAGTGTTAGTTTTTGCAGCATTGAATGTGTTCTAGCCATGAAATTTTATGGATAGGCTAGAATACATGAGATTTCCAAAACCCATAAATTTTTTCTAGAAATTCCCCCTAGAAGTGTCTCAATTAGATTATTAACCATTTTTTTAAATATTTCCTAAGTCTAAACTTAGGGAATATGGTTAATTAATCAGTATTAATTGAGGTAAGGTGAGAATCATATAAAAATGCACATCGACTGATAGGGAATTAATATGGGCCATCGATTATGTTTTAATCTTGGTCGTTGGTGCTCCAACAAAATATTATAGGAAGAAGTCGATGAATAGATGGAGAACACACTAGTGCAGATACTCAATTTCCCAGGCAGTTTGATTTTCTCAGTAGCATAATCTCACAAGAGAAGATAGAGCCAGAGGGTGAGTAGCAGGTGGAAGAGGAGGGCAACAAAATTCTGGGAGGAAGGTTTCCAATCCCCGAAAGAGGAAAAGGAAGGAAGGCTGAAATTCTCATAAGGACATCAAAATATCAACGCAGAAGGGTGAAGCAGGAGGCTTAGTGGAGAGGTTGGGGAGGTGATTTCGGTGGTAGAAATTAGCTCTAGGGTGAGAGAAAAATCTCACAATAATTTTTCTAGTATTTTTCCTCATTTTATATTGCGAGTTAGGCATCTAAATTATTGTACTCAGAATTGTTGCTGAAGAATAATAATAAAACCCTCATTTGTTGCACTAGTTTTCTCACATTGGGTTTTTCCAGGGACAATTGTCCAAAAATAACTGTGTTAAAATTCTTGTGTGTGCGATAATTTCTTTATTTTAAGTATTTTATTTTCCGCAGTATTTTTATGGTGAGAATTGCAATTGTGATTTTATTCGTTGTTTTCCATAGCAAATAAACTGCATAATTAAATTTCCAGTTACTGCAATAGATAAGCATTTCACAATGACCACTCATGAATGGGCACCTGTCTAGGTATATAAGTGAGCCCTCATTATAATATTCATTCATATGTGTACATTTCATCTTATCAATAAAATATTATTCATAATACCTTTGTGTATTTTACATTTAAAAGCACCTCAACTTTAAGTTTTGTCGCTACAGTGGTATCATAGCCATTCAACCCCTTGGATGTTATTCACTACACATTTTTACATTAAAGCATAGGGCCTAGAAATCATGGAATTAAGTGAATATCGTAAATATAAACTATTAAATGAAAATTTATAAGAATTACAACAAATACAACAAATAAAAAAATCATTTGCAGAATCATTAAAGGCTTTCAAAAAACCAGATTCAATAAATATAATGGAAGTTGACATTGACATGAAGGAAATTAACATTAAAGAAATTTATAACCAAGAAAAATGATGTTGAACCTGTTGAGTTAGGATCTCCCCAAGGTGACATAAATGATAATCAAAGTGGGTATATGACAACTCAAGATGTAAATACAGTTGTAGATTATGAAGATGTCAAGATTACTGATTTTGATGATGAACACGAAGGGAAAATAGTTGATGTTGACAATGAAGTGGAATATGTAGATGCAAAGATTTATAATGGAAGAAATGAATCCACATATGATAAAGAAGGGGAGAAAAAAAATCTTATTAACATGGAAACTGTTGTTAGTTCTGGCATAAACTCAATTCATGTTACTAATCATGGAAAAACACAAATACACAGAGACGAATATTTGCACAAAAAATTGTTGGTAGTTTATGGAAGGGAGGCTATGAGATGCCTAACCGGTGGAAATGTTCTAATCTATGGCCTTCAAAGCCTTGGGGTTGAAGTAGCCAAGAATGTTTTATCTACCAATTTTTATCTTAGTGAAGATGATATTGTAAAAAAAAGCGCAATTTCTTGCTGTAATAAGTTGTAGGAATTAAACACTTCAATTGTAGTTTAAATTTGATATCACCACAAAAATTGTCTTATTTTCAAGTGGTGGTGTTCATAGACTCAAGTGTGGAAAAAGAAATCTAATACAATGATTTCTACCATAATCACAATCCACCAATCACTTTCATCAAAGCATATATTAGGGGACTATTTGGACGTGTGTTCTGTGAATTTGGGCTTGATCAGGGGCTCTATTTTATGCTTAAAAATTAAATTTCTCAGACTGGCTTGAAACCTGAACGACCGCGTAGTGCTCGTCGTTTGGAATTCGGCGCACTTTGTTTCACGAAAAATGGATTCTGTATGCTCTCAGAAACGAGTTATGTTCGCTTTAATAAACATGTAAAATTAAAAAAAAATGATAGAAAGGTGCCCAGTCAGCAGTCCGTACTGTTGGTGTTGCATGTTGACTGTGCAGGGTCATTTTTGGCATTTTCCTCTGGCAAATGGTGAACTACCAAGTGGCAGCATGGTATTGGTCGAATTTATGTGTTACGTGACAATTTTTGATTGATTTAAAGTTGAGCCAATTGGGGGAGGACACTTGTTGCAACCTAGGGCCACCATGTGCGCCCCCCCCCCCCACAATGGTTTTATTGTGGAGTAAAATTTTTGTTTAATTTTGAGCAAAGGGGCCGAGGTTCGACCCCGCGACCTCCGACTAGCCAGTGCCATGCATTACCAATCCACCATACGTTGAGTCTTAACCATAGAGTGGAGCCACATATATTTAAATTTGACCATCTTGTATGGCGGGCAAAGTGGGGGCCAACCCCGTGGGGCCAATCCCAATCCAAAGACCTCAACACGAGATCACCGTCGGGGCTAAAACACTAATGCAGAGTTAACACATAAAACATGTTTAATTAACCTTAAACCCTGTACTTATTGCACCTAATCCACATATTAATGCGGGGTTATGTTAAGAGCGGGTTTAGCGCTAAGAAACAATTAATTAATGCCAAACATTGTTACTTAAATTAATGACAAATTAAGTTGGCGGACCCCCAAATTTAGTGGAAACTGCCAGTTTAGCTCCGATTAGCTAATTTAGGGCCTGAAATAGTGGAGAAAATGTAATTGGTAATAAATTTTGGATTTTTCAACCAATTAAGGTGCAGAAAGAGGCTAGATGACCATTTTTGGGCATTCTGGACTCATTGGTGTAGGTTTTAGGAGAAAAATACGATTTTAAATGGGTGAATTTGACAATTTTATCATAATATAGAGGCCCAAGCCATGGAAGCTGGACCAAGGAGATGTAGCCCAAGAGGGCTGAACTCCTTCATCAAATACCTGTGTTGATGTTTTGTATGGTGATGTTCTGTAATTTTTTTTTTCTGTTTTCTAGCATTTGTTTTTATGTTAAATTTACAATTAATTTTACTTGAAAAACACACATGATACTTGATAATTTTCAACAAAAATTGACCCCTTAAGCAGACATAAAACATTGAATTTAGAATATGAAAGGGTAATTATCACAACAACACTAACATGCTCCATTCAGATCAGGGCCAGAGTTTACTGTGTTTGATGTGAATGGTGAGGAAACACACACATGTATTGTTTCTTTGGTTACCAATGACAATCCTGCCTTGGTATCATCTGTGGATGATAATGAGAGGCTCCAATTCGAGTATGTGGATCTTGTTTTTTTTTTCTAAAATTAAAGGTATGAGTGAGCTCAGTGATGGAATACCAGGAAAATTTATGAATGTAAGACCATACCCTTTCCACATCCAGGAAGAAACCACCAACTTTGAACGTTATGATAGGGGTGGCATAGTCACTCAAGTAAATAAAATCAAAGTTTTAAATTTTAAGCCACTTAGGGAGGCACTTGAAAATTCCAGTGAATTTATTCTCAATGATTTCTCTGGGATTGAACACCCTCCACTTTTTCACCTAGATTTCCGAGCTCTAGATAATTTTTTTCATCAATTTGGGTGTTTCCCTTTTTCTGCTTCAGAGAAATATGTCAGTAGATTCATTGATGTGGAAAAGGATTTAAATTACAATGACAACAACCTGATTAAGTTGGATGTCAATGAGATTGATAAAAAATTAAATGTGCTCAATCATTTTGCTAGTGGTTCCCATGCAATGTTTTATCCCATGGAAACCATGTTTGGTGGAATTGTTGGGACGAAGGTTGTTAAAACTTGTTCAAGAAAGTTTCATCCAATTTTTCAGTTCTTCTATTTTGATTTGTTGGAAAATATTCCTATAGAACCCCTAGAGCTAGAGGACGTCTAACCATTGAATTGTCTTTGCGATGCCCAAATTTATGTATTTGGAAAACAGATATAGGAGAAGTTTCAAGATGTGAAAATATGTGTTGTGGGTGCTCGTGCTCTGGGATGTGAAATTTTAAAGAACTTAGCCCTAATGGGGGCCTCCTATGGAAGCTAGGGGAAGTTGACTGTAATTGACGATGACGTTATTGAAAATAGTAATCTTAGCAGACAATTCCTCTTTCAAGATCAGAATATTGGATAGGAAAAATCAAGAGTGGCAACATCAACGACCACTATAATCAATCCACATTTGCATATTGAAGCCTTTCAAAATCGTGTGAGACCAAATATAGAACATGTATTTGATGAATCCTTTTGAAACATTGAGGTTGATGTTGTATTAAATGTTATGGACAATTTCAATGCCAGGTTGTATGTTGATTCAAGGTGTGTGCACTTCTAGAAGCCATTGCAAGAGTTTAGAACTCTAGGAACCAAGTGAAAAACCCAAATGGTCATTCCTCATTTGACTAATAACATTGGAGCATCACAATATACCCCTAAAAAGTAGGCACCCATGTGCATTATTCACTCATTGTTGAAAATGCAGCAATAAAATCTAGTTTTAACTTTGCCTTTGTCAAACTAGATTAAAATTAAAATTTCAATTTCAGTAAAATAATTGGAGGTAGTTAACTAAGGTGATATGGAACTTGTCAGTCAGTTAAATCAGTTAATTCGAGTTGGAGATACTTGATTTCATTTTAGTATGATTGCTTTCTAATTTATAGAAATCTATTTCAGTTAAATTGGGTTATTGTTAGTTAAACTAGTTTTAACTGCAAGAGGAACTAGTGGAAGATCAAAGAGTGGAAGTGGAACTTCAACTCACTGTAGTGATCAACAAATTAACTAATAAATAAACCTAGAATAATTGATGCATGCAGAGAATTCAAGTTACCGAGTTGAGATTGGAATTCAAGGGAAATGTACTATCAGTTGTAAAATATTCCAAGTTGTACATGTGGTGCATACAATTAGATATTGGCCTAAAGTAATTGCGCAATCCAAATTGAGTAATTTCCCTAATTAATAGGGGATAATTCCTCAAGAAAAAACACAAGGAACTAGGAGCCTAGCAGGATGTGAAATTGGCTAAGTCTTGGCCTGAGTCAGACAGTAAAGTAACATGATAGAAGATATATGTCTACGTTGTGCTCATCTTGAGCAAGCATATTGTATTCACCCAAATTATTTGATTAATGAAATACAAATAGGAATGGGTTTTGAGAATTTGCTTTCCCCTAGATAAATCTCTGCTAGATTTTAATGCATGTTTATAATTTGATTTCTTGATCGTGAATTTATTTTCGCAGATGAGTAGAGTATATTTGAGTCTTATGTTTTAGTAAATTATATGAGAAGTTTTGAATCTACAAGGAATTTCTACATGGTATTAGAGTGGGATCACATTAGAAAATATATTTGAAGTTGTCTTTATAGGAGGATCGAATTTGCAATATAAATTCTTTAGAGCTAGAAGGATAGATTTCTATGGACTGATAATCGAGTATGCCCTTAATGGTAGCTTGAATTATGCTACTTGGAAGGACATGATGGAGGATGTGTTGGAAGATAATTGGTTGAAGGAATTCATAGATAATGATATTCTAAAACCCCCAACATCTGATGCTCAAGATCTAGCAGAATGGAATAAGTGTATAGAAAAGGTGAGGAGAATCGTATTGGAGAGATTTAGATACCATATTGCCTTGAATATCCTTGGGAAAGAGACTTTGTATGCAATGTGGAAAGCCTTGACAGATTTGTTCCAAAACAATAGTGACCACAGGAAGCTGGCACTCAAGGACAAGCTTCAGAATATCAATATGCAGAAGCATAACACAATACCACAGTACCTGAGCAGGCTCACACAATGTCCTAATGAACTTGGGAGTGTTGGTATTACGGTTGTATAAGATGATCTGGTAAGCCTAGCACTTATATGCCTTCTCAAGAGCTGTCATAACTACAAGGATTCGGTAAATGAGAGGGAAAGGCTACCAAATTGGGAACTATTGTGGTCTGACTTGGTGCAAGAAGAAATAAGGTATAACACCAGAGACGAAACTTCATCCAAGTGTGATGATGAGGATAATTGTGGCTTGGCTGGAAAGGAAAAGAAAGGGAAAGGGAAGAAATCCCAATCCAAAGCAGAATCTAGTCAGGAGGGAAAGAAGAAATATTTTTCCAAAATCAAGTGCTTTCACTGTCATAAATTCAGAAACTCTGCCATGAAGTGTCCACATAATAAAGTGGGAAATAATCCCTCAAGAGCAGTGGTAGGTGAGGCTTTGGATTCAAAATTTGAGTTGGAATTGACCCTCATTGGATGCATGGAAAGAACAATGGTGGGTAGTGTGAGGTATCTAGATAATGGTGCCTCATTCCACATGACAGAGAACAAAGAATTTTTCATTGAATTGGAGGAGAAAGATATCCATATGCACATAGATATAGGAGATTATGGAAGGTATAACACAATCGGTATTGGTACAGTTACTTTTCAGAGGGAGTCTGACTCCCCTCTCAGGCTTAAGGATGTGATTTTTGTACCAGGTCTGAAGAAGAACCTATTTTATGTAGTGGTGCTGGAAGACCATGGCTACATTGTGATATTAAACAAAGGGAAGGCTTTCCTATGACATATCACCATGGGAAAAGTGAAGCATATCGAGGTTCGAGTGAATAACCTCTAAAAATTAGATGTGGAAGTGTGTGCAACATTGAGCACAAAAGAAGATAAGGTTCAGGGCCAAGACATCAGTGAATTATGGCATAAAAGACTTGGCCATTTTCACCATGGCACTTTGAAGATCATGCAATAAATTTCTATAGGGATCCCCTACGGAGTACCAGAGCAAAGAGATACATGGTTTACATTGGGGAAGTACACAAAATCCACCTTCAATGGTCGGGAAAGTAAATGTCAAGTAGTCCTTGAAAGGATTCAATCATATGTGTGTGTACCTTTCTTGACAGCCTCCACTTCCAAGCACATATATTATGTTATATTTGTAGATGATTTCTCATGGAAGTGTTGGATTTTCTTCATGCAGAAGAAAGACTATAAATTATCCAAGTTTTTTGAATTTAAAGAACATGTTGAGAAAGAAACTGGTAGGAAAATGAAGGTTCCCAAGAGCGATAATGGTGGTGAATATGTGTTAAATGAGTTTAATAATTTATGTGCAAAGGAAGGCATTCGACGGGAGTTGACAACACCCCATAAGCCACAAAATAATGGGGTGGCTGAGAGGAAGAAAAAAAGTATTTTGGGAGCTGCATGGGAGATGTTGCATGACCAAAGCCTACCACTGCACTTGTGAGCTGAAGCATGCAACACAACTATTTATTTGCAGAACATGAGTCTTCATCATATTCTTGGGATGAGTACACAAGAGGAAGATTTTTTAGGGAAGAAACCATATGTGTCACACTTCAGGATCTTTGGATCATTTGTTTACTGTCATGTTTCCAAGGATGCAAGGAAAAATATAGAACTTACAGCTAAGTTGGGAATATTTATGGGTTACATTGAAACACCTCACAACTATCATCTGTACTTTCCATCTCTCAGGATGATTGTTGTTAGGAGAGATGTGAAGTTTGATGAGGAGAAGGAAATGAGGTGTTCTCTTGAGAGGGAGATTCAGTTGCATTCAAATCAGGAGATTTTATATCCAAAGGAAGAGCCTTAGGAAGTTGTGGAGCATCCACAAGCAGAAGAACAAAGAGTTGATACATCCACTCAAGCAAAGACATCTAGAGAAGGAAGGAAGCGAACCAAGGAAGGTGACAGATTATTGCATGATGTTAGAGAAAATGCAGGAGCACCCATATCACAGCGTAGGTATAGTAGGTCACCAGATCGGTACACTAGCTACATGGCTATGATGAGTGAGCTTCCAGAGACTATTCCATCCTCATTCGAGGAAGCAATGCAACAACCAATATGGGTTGCTGCTATGGTAGAGTGTTATGCACAATTATGAATTACAGATAAAACAAATTCTCTAAATGTGGTGCTATGCATTTAGAACAATAGATCAAAGACTTTGAAGACACTTTCTCTAAGAATAAATATACACATAGAAATATAGAGGTACTTACTTGTGATCCAAGTGCTTCCTATACCTTCTGTCGCTTTTGTTGTAGCTTCCAATCCAACTTAGATTGCTAGACTAGTTCCTGCAATTGTAAACACTAAACAACAAAGATATTGCAATATACATATGCATATTTATCTTAATCAGTTAAATCGATTGAACATGAAACATATATATCAGTTAATAATCCATCATATGAGAAATAGAAACATAAACATATACATATATGGGAAAATGAGCAGCAATCTTTATTAATGCGTAGAAAGGGGAGGTTACAACCAACGATCGATCCAATGTCACCAGCTCCAACATCATCCCATCCTCATCACAATCAACATCTCACTTCTATCATTCTCTCAATTAAGAATCCAACATCATTTCTTTACCAAATTTCTTCCTTCCCTAGCATTAGGATCTCTGCTCAATTTATAGGGAAACTGAAGGTAGTTTCTTAATCAATGACTTTCTAATAATAGGAAAGACATGTTCCCAATCTCAGAGGTGTTATATGGACACTTGGATTCGAATTTTGACACATATGGACTCTTCTAGAAGTCACTAGCCATGTGGAGATTCTGGAACAATGAATTTTTCTCCCTTTTGACCAATGCACTCTTGAATGTCAGGAAGTGCATTGTAGTGAACCCTTGAATGGAGGGAGCTGCATATGAAATGCATTTAGTCCCTTGAGAGGTAGTTTTGGTGAGCTCATAAGTCATATAACATATACTTCAAACCTAGGAAAGCTTGCAATAGAAGTCATGAATGGTTTGTTCTTGTCTTAGACCATGTAGAAACTGAAATGATAGGGGATGATAGACTGTAACTCATTGGTCCTGGTGATGATGTCAAATTTTACCAGGTCATGGGGAATGATGCCCAAATTGACATATAACAGTTGCCCCCTAAAGCATGAAGTCAAAATAATAACAATATTTTTGAATGAGATGATTTACGATGTGATGGGATGGAACTGAAGTGGAGTGGTGACTTGCATAAATATTAAAATACATTACATCATGATATTTTCATCTTGATCACGAAATGTTGAGGGAAGCATTCCCATGCTCAACACATAAACTATCTAATAACATGTACATAGTGAAGAAATTAATCTATATTGGAATGTTTCCCAATACAGACATGCCTACATATATAGGCCCATGTTCGGATGATGATCTGTATGTAAGGTCACCATACAGATGATGTGTACAAAAATCCTAAAATCACAACCCGAATGGCTGAAACTAGATCCGAGGTCTTCTTATCTCATTCACTCAATCATTTGGGTACAAGTCTAGCCATGCGAATATATGACTTGTAGTCGAACATGGTAAGACGTCGTTTGATTACCAGCCAATGATATGAGTTGTTAACAAACGCGAGAGAACCACCATTGATGTTAATGGCTCTCAAGGTACTGTAGTACATTTTATAAGGTGTGAATAGATGATTCTATGTAGAATGAAAAACAAAATATTTCAATCACAGGTCTGAAAGCGAGGATCTTGTCGATGTTGTAACAAGCCTCATGGTACTTGAAGATGATGTTTCTAAGTAAACTTCCTAGATGATGATTTGATGTTGACAAGAAGCCACTTTATTGCGAAACGGGAGTTACTGATTTTGGAGACAAAATGTGACTTGATATAGCAATGGTCAGGGATTACTGTCATGAGAATGAAGGTTTATGAGTATTGCATAAGGATGAGTATTCACTGGATGACTTCTCTTGAACACATCGACTACACTGAGATGAGCTGGCAGCATTGACTCAAAACCGAAGTGAAGGTATGATCAACCATAGGTATGAATGAACCCTCAAGAAGATTACCCAACCCAAACAGTCACGATGATGGAGTGAAGTGTCATGTTCAAGAGCGACCTGCTACCATAAAATTTTTGTTCACTTTCCAAAATTTTCCCCGGGCATTTGTCGACCAGTACCTCTTTATTTTTTAACAAGCTTGAGGAGGATAACATATGCTTGATCTATAATTCAACCCTTCGGGTGAATAATGTATCACTATTTAATAATTTAATGAGTATAGTGATGAATGAAACTCGATTCTTGCCATGATCGACAAGATCATCGCTATTTTTTGTTTTAACGAGCATAACAACAGTGACAACCCGATCCTTTTTCATATTTAGAGATTTTGAAAAGGAGGACAAAATAAACTCCATAGGTACTTTTTCGTAAAGTTTTCACTCAGATTCGAAAAAGGGTAAATTGATATCTGAGAGAACCTCCTAGCCCTATTCGACTAAGGTTTTCCTTTTTCGTAAATAATCTATCTCAGTCCGAAAAAGGATTAAACTTATATTGAGTAGATATCAATTCATTTACTTTTACGAGCTCAAAAAGACAAGTGCTCGGCAATATTTTCACATTATCGGAGTCTGAAAACAGCTAAAAGAAGACTCCAAGGGTTCCTTTTTTGTTGTTATCAAAGTTTGAAAAAGAGATAAGAGTGTGCTTCAAGTCCTTTTTCATTTTATCAAAGCTCGAAAAATAAGGATAAAAGTATGGTTTGTGGTCAAATCATTCTTGGAATAAATTTGCACGACTAATCTTCTCATCAGTTGCAAACCTGTTCATAACAACATCAAATGGATTAAAAATACATGTTTCATGATAAAAATTGAATAAAACCATAGTCACATCAATAAATATAATTTTCAAATAATCAAATGACTAATTAAAAGATTTTACTATTCATTTTTACCATTTGACAGTTACCATTTGTATTTTGGAGCTCTGAACCTGTTTTTACCCCTGAACTTTAGTTGTTGATTGCGATCGATTCTGTGGACGGTTTTCATCACCGTTTGGTCCAAGTTGGTGCCAGAAACCCCCTCTTTCTTTTAGTATTCATTTCATTGCAAATTTTTAGGGATTTGGGCCCCTTACGGTAAATTATTTTTCAAAAGAGGGCAACACACCCTTGGGAATTAAAAACTGCATTGGAATGCACTCAAAATGAATATTAGGTGCATATTCAAAACATTGTCTATTGACCAACTACGTTGGGCGCAATTCACATTTTTTATTCTTGCATTGTACCCAAATTTTGCCTATTTTTTTTCATGAAAAGGAGTCTCTTATGGTTATGTTTCAGGGATTCATTGGACTAGAATGACAATTACTTGGAGAGAAAGAGAGCATGAAGAAAAAAACATGATTTCCCTTAATGATCCAGGTACTGTAAGAGCCCTCAGGGATTGTGGGTTATTAAATTTCTTTTTCTTATCAAGTATGAGGCAAAAAATGGAACTTTTGGAGTTCCTTGTTTGTGCATGGGATCCGGAAATTTAGGCATTTCACATTAGGAAAAAAATGGTTCTAATTACAGTAGAGGACATATATTTTCTGACAGGCTTGTCGAGGAGAGGCTTACCCATTTCTCTCTCAGGGTCTGCTCTCGGAGGAGAGATGGTGAGAGAATATATTTTGCAGTATTGCTACCTAGGGGCAGAGCCTAGCAAGGATGTGAAAATAAACATTTATGACGTTCATGATTTTCCATTGAGAACCACCCTATTCACGATCGCAAAGCTTGCTGGCACCGCTACACTACATGTAATGAATAGATCTTATATGCAGTATGCACTAAAGTGCATGGAACCAATAGTCTTCAACTAGGCTGAAGTTGTACTCTCTCAAATGAAAGAAAAACTAAGTAAGGGAAAGGGAGGAAGGAATACAAACTTCAAATATGGTTTGATCCTCATTTATTTTACCTTAGAGTGGGTTCCATTGAAGCATGCCTCAACATGTGACGTTGGGTGTGTCTAACCCTAGAGGTTTGAAGATGCAAAGATGGGTAGAACTAATGGCTAGACATGCAGGCCAATCATCCATCGTGTTCTCGACTTCATTCTTCGCCTCGTTTAGGCAAAAAATTATTGGCATCGATGAGTATGCATATGCAGGCGTCAATTTCCGAGGAGATCCAGACTTAGCTTTACCAGAAGGCGCTCAGTGGGGTGAAATCGATAAGAATGTTGTGACCATGTTTTTTTATTTTTCTAAGGTTTATACATGTTTTTGTATTTTGATGTTTTCCCAAGACTAAAATAAAGTTTTAATGTAATGCAGATGTGGGTTAAGTACAACCAGTGGAAGAAATAGAACATGGAGTGGATGAGCCAATAGAGAGGGTTGTCGGGAGAGCAGTCCTTCAGGATTTAGACATGGCTGAGACTCTTGCTGAGCTTCGGAAGCACATAGAGGGGTTGACTTTCGGGATTCGGGATTGCCGGATCGAAGAGTTACCCGTGCATTTGTAGTGCCATACTATTAGCATTCCTAACCCCTGGATGCGGTTACTGTGTAAGATAGCTAGATTGATAGCATGTTACCATCAGCATCACTAGTTTAATTTTAACATGTTGCATACATTTTGAGGTGAGATGACCAATTTGTCTTGGGCACAATTTTTTTGAAAAAAACTATAACTATCTTTCTATTTGATTTCAGTGTTTTCCTATGTTTATTGCGTAATCCTATTCAATTATGTGAATGTGTATTTACATGCATTTCAAATGTCTGTTTATAACATAATTCGTTAAAGAATCAATTAATGTGTTCAAATTTCTGGAAATGTGTTGATATTGAATAAAATCAAAGTGTCTTTCCAAAATTCAAACTCTAAGGAACATACGATGCAGTGTTGTATTTCTAACAGTATAAACATAAGTAAGTTGTAATACCACAAGTTTTGAGTCTAACCTTATGATGATGTAGTTAATACCAAATGAAATGGCATCAGAGAGAAGTTTGATCAAAGAGCTATACTCAGCGATATTGTTTGTAGATCGACCGATAAAAATCCATTGAAAACTCACTAACTCGTCATCCGAGCGAAAATGGCCCACGCTGTAGAGGATAGATTCTGCATACTACGACTAGCACCATCATCATACCCAACAAATGGTTCCAAAGATTCAGACATCTGCGATGAAATGTAAAGTGGATTACTAACGTCAAGAAAACTCTAAAAACAAACTAAGATAGTAAATGCAATTCAACAACATATATATACAATATATTACAAAAAATTACTACGCTCATGATTAAGCATAATAACGTTTCAAATACAACCCATTTTAGGGCTGCGCCAATGGAATTCCATCGTAATCTTCCAACTCGTAAGAACCCTTAGCAAGAACTCTTTTGACAATATCGGGGCCATGCCATAATGGATAAAATTTCCCTATACTTATTACATCAATTTCTTGATCATAAAGAAGGACCAAGTCGCCCTCTGAGAAAATGCGAGGCTAGACATGCTTGTCGTATTGCGCCTTTATACGTCTCTTATGTGCTTCGTTGGCCAATTGGGCTCTACGACGCATTGACAGGAACGATGTTGGAAACCCACTCAGTTAGCGGAACAGGGTAAATGAAACCAACATGCAAAATTTTTTCAACTTCTTCTTTAATAGTCGCGACCTTCTTCAGATGAACAGGACGAAGGCATTGACGTATCGGTTTGACATAAGGGTACATATTAATCATGTGTTCAACGATACTAGTATCTATGCTTATAATTTCCTCATAACACCAATCAAATACAGCACGAAATTCATGAAATAGAGAGCGATATGTTTCGAGTTTTGATGGAGAACAATACACGCCGATATGAATGTTTTATACAATGCCGGGTTTGGTCAAAATATCGATATAAATGGTTTCTTCAGTATTTGATAAATTTCGCTTAGAATTTATTGCATTAATAGGAAAAGAATTTGAAAAGAAATTTTTGTTCGATGGGTGATATAGTTCATTAATATTATCTTCTTCATAATTTGGAAGATGGGAACGATGATGACAATCTTCCCATTGTTATCCTTATGAAATCATGGTTTCTATAATATTCTCATCTGTCAAGAAATTTGAGGAAAAAGGATCATATGGAGTACCAAAATCTAATGAATGATCTACCCAAATGACCGACGACCATGATTTTGGATTTGCCACCCAAGCCAGATAGATTGATTTTTATGCCAGCTCAATGGGGCTGGGTGGCAGAAACTCATTCAATGTAACAATTTCAGAATCACCTGTACTCTTCCTTAAGCCAGATGGAGTGGAAGAGATCATGTAGCAGGTCTCTATGCTTGCAATTTCTTTCGACGTCACAGGCGGTGGTAATGCAAAGGTTCCCATGAGAGTGGAATCCTTTAAGAGTCCTACACCAATGTTATGAAGTGCGAGTTGGGGGGCGTGAACTAACAGAACACTTTCAGTGACCTGGGAACTGGATGCAAAGTAGCATAGTTGATTGAAGACTGTGATAACACCTTTATCTGGAAAGTTGATCATTCTAAAATATATAGAAACGATCGCAGTAATAGCATATACCCATGGCCTTCCAAGTAAAATATTGTAGTCAAGGGGTCCATCAACGACCTCAAATTCAACATTCACTATTTTTCCCCCTAGTTCAACATGCAAGTTATTGATAATACCGCAAGGCTTATATGTACGCACGTCGAAAGCTTTCAACGTCGTTGGCGATTGAGATAGTCGCGGTGAACCAAGTGACTTCCAATAGTTTAGAGACATAATGCACATAGATGCTCCCTCATCAATAATAATACGATGAACAAGGTGATTGAGAAAATTTACTTGGATGGAGAATGCCAATTTTGCTAGTAATTGCAAGACATAACCCGTATGATTAAATACTACGAGATTAGAGTCAGTTCGATCAATTCCACCAATTGCTGATAATAAAGCTTGTTTCTAGGAAGGAAAATTTTGTAGCACCTCAAGCGCTGACATAGCTAAAGGGTATTGAGCCAAATATTCAACTATATTATAATTTTGAGCAGCTCTGGCTCTAGGATTAAATGTCGATTTATGAAAGACTCCCTTCGGTGGCTTCATTTTCAAATCAGGAATAGCAGGTGGCGGTATTGATTCGTGGTTAAGGTAGTAGGTTGATCAGTGGCTTGACTACTGTAATATTTATTACGTGGTGACACCAAAACATCAGTCGATGGCTTTGTGATGGACAACATAAGTACTTGTGAACTAGATGCTGGATCCATAGCAACCAAATTTGTGTCCGGATTCAGAAATGCATCTATCAACACAGTTGATGCATGCAAGGTTTTAACCATTTTTAAGCCTTCAGCATGGTGAGGAAAATACCAAACAAAGTGTTCCTCATTACATATTATGCAAGGGTAACGAGGTTTTCAATTTCCAGTCGATTGATTAGATGATCTTTCCTGCGGGGTAGAAGTTTGCTTTTTCTTTGATTTCCCTTTTTTTTTACTTCCAGGTTGCTTGTCACTTTTTCCCTTGTCAGATGACACGGCATGTATTTCGAAATAAGGTGCAAGATCAAATGTAGTGGTGTGATGTGTTCTTGCAATATCGATCATACCGTCTCTGACATGAGAGTCCTCTGATGGAGGAGAAACAGTAAAATTAGATCGCGGCGCATTGGGAATTTTCTCGTAGAGCGTTCCAGACTAAGTATAAATCAATTCTAAATATTGGGCACGATAAATGACCTTCTCTTCAGTGAATACACTACCCTTAGCCACATTATCAGTTATATATGGTAACAGGGACTTAATGAACCACTCAGCAAGGAGATGATCAGGAACAAATGTCTTAACCATTCTACGATGATGACGCCACTCATAAATATGATTAGAAATGTGAGTAGCATTAGTCTATTTAAAATTATTCAAGAGTTCCATTCCAGTTTCATATTGTAGGGGTAACTGGAAGTGAGTCAAAAAGACAGTAGCTAGGGCAATTAAATTATCAAAAGAAGCTCTTGGTAACTCAATGTACGATTTTATGGCCGGACCAGTGAGCATATGCTGGAAAAGATGTAGTCGAATAGAGTCATCATTTAGGGAGTTAGATGAACACCATAAATTATAAGTCATAACATGCGTCGACGAGTCTTCCCCAAGGTTTCCATTGAACTTAGGAATATCCGAGGGAAATTTATGAGGTATCACCGACCACCAAGGAGCATAGTTGATTGGATCATTGGTGAGCCAATTTAAATCTGGTAATTCTAAAGTTGCAACAAAGGGCAAGTGTCGAATGAGGTCGGGTTGAGCATAGCCAGGGTATGATGGAATTGCTTGGGCAACAGGCCTCTGAGCACCAGCATAAGGAATATGTTGCTAGTAACCTAGATAGGGGTTATTTTGATAGGAAAACACTTGAGGATTCTGTTGAACAAAACCTGGGTACGATACTTTTTGAAATGAAGGTTGTAGCATTTGCACCTATGGATGCAAAGGGGTCTGTCCACCAATGTTATAATGCAACTTAGGATAACTTGGATTCATTTCAAGATAGGTATAACCTGGTTGTGGATACGACACCCGATAATATGCTAATCCAGCTTGTGAATAAATGATTCCGGATAAAGGTGGTTGTTGTAAACAAGCCGAAGGAGTTGGAGTCTAAGGGCCCAATACTTGAGGGTATTGAGTTGAAGGACCTGCCTGAGACGGTTGTGGTACAACATTTTGAGTCTGTAATAGAGGTAAAGATATATTAACAAGTGGAGTTGATGTGGGTGCAACAGTTTGAATTGGTTGATATGAGTGTACAACCATTTGTGGTTGGATAGGCAGAGTGGACTGCCATTGACAAACATTCATTTTGAAATTAGGATGACAAAATAACGATGGATTATTGTCGAAGTGGGTGACCATAGGTTGCCCCCAGCATGAGTAGTATAATAAGATGGAAAATATTTTTCTTCAAATGCAGGGAGTCCAGTTGAAATTATATTGGATGTAATATACCCAGATGGACCAGCTTGATATTTCACTAATGATGGATATATAGGATCAAGCCGTTTAGTACTCACTATATATTTACCAGTTATAATACCGGACAATGACATTGGTGAAGTCCATGGGTTTGAGGATGCACTAGAGAAGGTTCCAAATAAAGATTGGTAACTAGGTGGGACATAAGGGCCACCATATAAATGTGACTCTAGTGAAGTCGTAAACATCGACAGGGTAACGAGAGAAGGTGATGTCGCAATTGGAACAGATGGTCCAGTCAAAGATGTTGGCTGAAGCATGGTTCTTCGACCAAATGTATACCCTATTAGATCGATGGGAACTCTAGTAGACACAAGATCAACAAATGCAGAGGCAGGTGATTGAGGAAAAGACTTGTATAGGTAAAGCTCTGCCCCAAAATGAGTTGGAGTTAAAGGTGTTTCCTCTTGTGGTATTTCTTCAATCGAAATTAAACCAGGTGGAAGGATTTGGTCGTCAGGCCCAAAGTATATTTCAGGAGGTTGACTACGCAATGTGGCAGACTTAATGGCTACAGTAGATTGTGGGGCGACCAATACAGGAACAACTTTCGGCATTAAACTTCGGGATGCAAATGTTCTGGCAAAAAAGAGATAGGATCTGGATCAACTTCCAGTTGAACAACGTCAGGTTCGAGAGGTATGGTCTCACTAATTGGATGGATCATGACCACGGGTAGCTATGAGGACTCTAGCTAGACAACAGTAGATGAACTAGGATTTATAGAAACAACTTGTAATGTATCTGGTATATGTGAGGATGATGTCGCACCAGAGGTACTGATAGTACTAGTTTTGGTAGAGTGATGTCGCCTTCACTGACTAGAAGTAGCTTCTAGTGGTAAATGTGGTTTCAATGCTATTCTACGCGAATTACGGGGAAAGGGATGTTATTCTGCCATGATGACTAATTTATTTTATGGCCAAAAAAAAATAAACAAAATAAAAGGGTAATTCTAGGCAAAAGGTTTACCAAGAAACTGTGAACTGCAGAATACCTCCTAGCAAACCAAGAAGTACCGACATGAAATCCCCCTGAATGCTATGTTCCGTGTATCACAATTTACAAGGTGACCAACTTGGTTCACTATGGATGGATAGAAACCTAAATTTTTCCTCCCAAATATACCCGAAGGTACGTGGAGACCCAAGTCCGTATTAGTGATGTCTAATGCAAAACTACACAGTGAGAGCACCCCTTTATACTTATCGTACTAGAACACCACCCTATATACCCGAAGGTACGTGGATGAGCCCCGATATACTTAAGTACATGGAGTGAGGTATCACACTTGGAATTTATCACATACAATTTACGACAGCTGCTATTTTTAACAACGTCGGAACACGTCTCTAGCCTAGACCTTCTAAATGTTATCGTTATGGTTCCAATGTTTTTTTGGGTAAATTGATGTAAATTTTAAGTTGATATTGTTTATCAATTTTCCTTTCAAGGTTCACCATGATGATGTGATGGAAATTCCTAAAATGAAAACTAAAATGATAAGCAAACTTTTCAATTTTAGCTTTTTCAATGAAAACCCTAGCTACTAAGGGAAAGAGAAATAAGTTTTGAGAGAAAACAACAAAGAGTACAAACTAATATTCAACTTTCCTAACTTGTTCCTATGCAAAACACACAATTCACTATATGAAAATGCAGGTTTTTCTTTTTAGTCCCCTTAATGTGAATGCAAAAAGGAAACTATATGCATCAAATCAACAAAAAAAAAATGCTTTCTTCTTTGAGAAACGATGAATTTAACAACAACTTCTCTTTTAGAAAAAATGAATAATGGAACTACAATTTTTCCTACAGGAAACGAAGAATTTAACCACAATTTACTTTACAAAAACAAATGGATCTAATGCATAAATAAAATACTTTGAATTTTATTTGTCAATGATAAATAAAAACACTTAAAGAGACATTGAACAAACTTACTTTTCAAAGGAGGAAGAATCAGGCAAATCCATTGGTCTCTAAGAGGTATCAGACAATTGAAAACATAGCAAACAAAAGGTTGAGTATGATGGAAATGACAAATTCAAAGGGAATTTGGTTGGCTAAGGGGGAAACATAGTCTCTAAAGGGAGACAGTGCGTTGTAATACACCCCTGAGTGGGAGACAGTGCACTGCAGTGCACTGTGTCTTGACCAACAATGTGTTGGGCACAACAGAGATTCAAAATTCAAGCTACAGAACACACTTCAAATTCAATTATTTGATGCAAAAGTCTAATAATTGGCAGTAGATGCTACTGGGTGGATAACTAGAGGAAAAAACACCAGGAATAAAGGGAAACTCCCCAGCAAAGTCTCCAATTTGTTTTGTGGAATTATGAATTACGGATAAAGAAAATTCCCTAAATGTGGTGCTATGCATTTATAAAAATAGATCAAAGACTTTGTAGACACTTTCTTTAAGAGTAAATAGACACGCAAAAAGATAAAGGAACTTACTTGTGATCCAGGTGCTTCCTATTCTCCTTCTATCACTTTTGTTGTAGCTTCCAATCCAACTTATATTGCCAGATTAGTTCCTGCAAGTATAAACACTAAACAACAAAGAGATTGCAATATACATATTCCTATTTATCTTAATCATTTAAATCGATTGAACATGAAACATATATATACATATGAGAAATAGAAACATAAACAGATACATATATGGGAAAATGAGCAGCAATATTTATTAATGAGTAGAAGGGGGAGGTTACAACCAATGATCGATTTGATGTCACCAACTCCAGCATCATCCCAGCCTCATCACAATCAACATCTCACCATCATAATATCACTTCTATCACTCTCTCAATTGAGAATCCAACAACATTTCTTTACCAAATTTCTTCCTTCCCTAGCATTAGGATCTGTGCTCAATTTATAGGGCAACTAAAAGTAGTTTCTCAATCAATGACATTCTAATAATAGGCAAGATATGTTCCCAATCTCAAAGGTGTTAGATGGGCACTTGGATTCAAATTTTGCCACATATGGACTCTTCTATAAGGCACTGGCCATGTAGAGATTCCGGAACAATGAGAATTTCGCTCCCATTTGACCAATAGACTCTTGAATGTCACGAAGTGCATTGCAGTGCACCCTTGAATGGAGGGAGCTGTAATGTTCCAAATTTTTCCTTCAATAAATTGGAACATTAGATTTTGATAATTTCACTTATAAGTTGAATAATTGGGTAAGGAGGCCCAATGACAATAAAAACATGCATAAAATATCTCTAGTATGAAAGGGGATCAGCCTTGGAACTAGATTTCACACCCTCATGTGTGAAAGAAGACATTTGCAAAGAGGCTTGGTTAAGTTTGACCAAGTCAAACAACGTGGGGTATGAGGTGGAAAGCACTACATGGGATAGTGCAGAGATAGAGGAGGGAATATTCCTTGAAGGAGGAAACCCTAATAGAGTGGGGCCCATGGAGAGGGAGCTCTCATGTGTTTAAAAGGAGGGCAAGGCAGCCATTGTTATTCATGCTTTGATTATTCATTTCATGTCTATTCAGACATTGTGCATTCTTTTGTTGTTTAGCAAGAATTGCCGGGGAATTCTTGTTTAGGATTCCTCCTCCTTTCTTGAGAAGCCTCTTGAAGGAGTTGTACTGATTTTTTTCACATCTATGCTTGAGGCAAGGCATCCTCCTCTAGGACAGCATTATTGCTGCAACAACATAATTCTGTGTTGCAGGGTGTTGCAGTGAGTAGTCACAACACCTCTTCCATTGCTTGTTTTTCAGAGGGAGAGTCTTTCTTTCCTTTGGAGGATTATTTTGAAAGCTTTGGAGCTTATTTGCAGATCTTGGCACTTGGCCAACTCAGCCTATTCCACCTATAGCGCAGTTACCCTCTTAGACTGCGTTATTTTCATAGAGAACTTGCAGTGAGGGCTTGCAGTGTTGTTTGGAGGGAGAGATCTCAAGTGTAAGGATCAGCCTTCCACCTTGGAGATCCATTGGAGGAGTTCTACTTCAGATTTCTTATCATTTCTAGCCTTCTTTATTGAGTTCCATATTTGAGTTGTAGTAGCAGCCCAACAACTCCAGCATTTTTTCCATTTTGCATATTTCAGCCAATCCCTCGGAGGATTGATGCACTATTGTTTCTAAGGGTTAGAGCTTTGCTCCCCTATTGTATTTGAGCCTTATATTGTCATATTCATGTATTGACATCATTTTGTGGCTATATTCCATAATAGACCGCATCCTCTTAGCCTGGGTTTATGCAGAAATAGCAGTGTTCTTCTATTTACATGTACATGTCTTGTTGAGGCTTGCATTGCCTTTCTTGAGTAGATGTTTCCTCAAGAACTTGTACCTTCTTTGCTGCTATAACATTATTTATTGGCTATCTACGTCTTCTTTTCTCATAGCTCATAAAATAACGTTGTCTTTCCATGGTATGCTCATGTATTGTTGCAGTCCCATTCCTTGGGCAATTTATGAAGGGAACTAGATGTGGGAGGCTTGTCTCACCACCCTAGAAGGATTTCTTTGGTCCCAACTCTTGGATTTAGGTCTTAGACACACTATTCTAAGGGATCCAGGTCTTGTTATCAAATCTTGCTACCTCCATTTCTGGAAAATGCATTTTCCAGCCATGGATTGCTAGTTATTCCAAAAAGGGGATATTACAGTGGTATCAAAGCAACTTTCTTGGCTCAGCCTATGAGTCTAAGCCCAAGAAGATCAGAATGTTGAAGAATATGAGATTTCTCTCATCATTATTTAGATCCAGAGAGAACCTCTCCGAGGAGGTCAAGAATAATGGAGAAATAGAAGAGGAAGGACCATGCACTTCCTATTCTCATCAAGAAGAAGACATTGAGCATGGAAGACACTTGGATTATGAGATCCTAAGTGATTACCTTGTTGAGTACAGATCTCAACCTAGAGGCTTCAAGGAGACTCTATATTTTCCTCATTTCATCCAGTTGAAGGAAGATAAGAGACCCTATAGCAGAAAAGAAATCAAAGGCAATAGATTTCTGATGTCTACCTTTGATGGGTCATCTACTCAAGAATTTGGGTGAGAGAGTTGGAGGCATTTTTCCTACTAATTCCTGTAGCAGGGAAAGAATTTTTTGAAATCTCAGTGCTGCACTTGGAGGGTGAAGCCTATGATTGGTGGAGTAGCCACTTAAGCCATGCAAGGGTGAAAACTTTTGCAGAGTTCATCCAAGGGTTGATCAAAACCTTTGATGATGAGAAGGCAAAAGAAGGGAAGATCACACCACCACTTGAGGAGACTTGTGATAACGCTGTCACACTCATGGAGGAGCAGCCACATGCATCAACAGTTGGGGAAGCCAACACATTGGAGGAAGGAACTCTTGCAGCCCTACAAGAATTTCCCAAACATAATCAAGGTATGAAAATATTTCCACATTCCATTGTTACAGCAACTTCTTTTGATCAATGTGGAGATTTACTTTTGCATGACCAAGGGTCAAATCACACTGCTACTATAGAGCAGCTTGGTTGCACTGCACTGTCCAACATGAGAACATTCAAGGAGAAAGAAAACCATCATTATCATGATCCATTTTTGGATTATACATCACATTTGAGGTGGGGGTTTGAAGACTTGAAGAGGGATGGTAGACATCTTGGAGTGAGAAACCCTTTCTCCTTTGAATATGACACTTTCTCAATGGGCTCCTCTCATTTGAAAGAGGAACTTCTACTTTCAGCAGATCCAAGACCTCATTGGTTTTGGAAGACCATTGTTGAGAGGGAGGTCTCAAGGAGATATCTCATTAGAGGTGCACTTCAACACACCATGGATTGAAATGTTTTTCTTCCTTTCTCACAAGAGCAGATAGAAGATGGAGGACATCTTCGGATGGATAACATCTCTCATGCTTGTGTTGGACATTCCTTGAGCCATACACATCATGATGGGAGGTTTTTTCCTACCACCTATTTGGGTCCTCATAGGGTCTCATTGATCCTTGAGAAGCTTTCATTTCAAAATCCCATGAAGTGCAAATATAGAGATTTGGTTTGGGAAGATGGTAGCCCTCATGGGGGGAGTACCAAGATGAAGGGAAGAAGAAGGCATCCACAAGTGATTGAGTGGATGTGGTTGATGAGAAAGGAGCTGGGAGGCTACTTGCAAATTTATGATACCGGTCAGCGGGAAGCTTGGCTACCCTGGTTACTCTTGAAGGAGTTTGGCCATCACTTAGCATACACTCTTCCTAAGAGTAGGAGGATGGAGGAGAGATGGCAGGATACTTACATCATTGGGAAGCATAGAGTATGGATGCATGGTGTTGATGTGATACTCATATCATTCATTGTGTCTTCATCACATGAGTTGTATGATGGAAGTATGGGGAGGCAGCAAAATACTTTGTTTCTTTGCTTGTTCTTGGGAGAGAAAGAGAAGATTTTCTCTCACACTTTACATGATGTTGCAGAAGGAGGAGATGGCATTATTTCCTTGGATTTTGATGATAGAGAGGTACTTCCACCTTGGGAGGAACTTCTTATGTATTTCAGCATTATGGGCGATATCTTTGACAAGGAGCATGTCAAAGAATGGAGCTATGAGTTGGCCAGAGATTGTCTGCAAGAGCCAACGGCGCTGTCATTTGAGAGCTTGGGGTTATTGATGGAGTTTCCCCAGGATCACTTCACACTTGATGCACTTGGAGGGAAAATAGGAGATGAGATTGATGGAGTAGTGGATGGAGACATATATTACATTGGAATGACCTCACTTGCTATGATCTTCTTGACTTGGATTTCCAAGTATAAGGAGGGGGATCTTTATGCAACATATGGTTCAATTCTCTTTCGGGGAATATGCCATACTACTATGGAGGGATCATTCATCATCTTGCTTTCAACATATGGTAAGAATATTGTTTTTACATCCATGTATTATCTAACACAACATTTTGATGCTCTTACCATTCATATTCAGTGCATTGCTCCACAAAAGGGCAAGTTTTTCATTGGGCTCCATGGACAAAATTGGGCCAATTTGTATGATGGAGACAACCATATTTTGTATGGCCTTGGGCAAGATTTTTATTTCATGTATGATCAGTTGATATGCTCATCCATTTGCTATATATCAGTAGATATCATGACATACATAACTATCCATGTAATACAAAACAACTTGCCATGTACTTTTCTGAAGCAGCAGTTTGAAAAACTGCGCTATCACTATTGGGAAAGATGTTGGTACCTTCTTGCACCACATGAAACCTTCAGCATTTTCCTCATTTTATTTATGATCATGACTTCATTTGCTGATATGGATCTGATTTGTATTGGAAGCATGATTATGATAAAGACACGTGAGTTGGATGTGTCCTTGAGTGGGGAGAATTCCCACATTTTCTACACTACATGTTCTAATGGGAGCATGGGAGGAGATATGGCCACCACAGCCACATGTTTGTTCTCTTTTGAGGTGGGCCATGAGATTGGTATTCATCCATTGTACAGCCATGGGCAAGTGCTTGATCATGTATTGTTTTTACATTCAGCCATTTACTATCCATTAGTAGATGTGATGGATCTTGTACATTGCTTGCCATGTAATTTTATGAAGTTGCAGTGGATGAAACGTATGCGCTGTGTCCTATTGAGATATTGTTTGTATCATGCAATATCACGTAAAACTTGCAGCAAACTTCTCATTGGGATACTCTATGATGATCTTGTCCTATTCATCATGGATGAAACATTTTGGGCCAGATTGTTCTTCATTGTTGGAGGAGAACTCTTTGGAGGATTTTTCTTCACTTTGCCATTTGAGGGAAATAATTTTGTAGCCCAGGATCAGCACACACTCTACACTTATCATGAGTGGAGAGAAGGATAGCATGGGGCAAGCTATGATGCTTGCCAAGTTCAGATTTTCAGCGCACCTTCATTTTCGGAGCTTGAGGTGGAAGGAGATTTTCAGGAGTTGCCTTGTTGGGAGGTGGCTCATTTTGTTTGGATTATTGCTTGGGGATGGAGGATCCACATGGGGAAGATGTTACTCATCACATTTATAACTCCATTCTTTGAGTGGAGACTTTCCAGTTCTATCCTTGCAGTTGCTTGAGGACAAGCAACATTTGGGAGGGGAGGACTGTAATGTTCCAAATTTTTCCTTCAATAAATTGGAACATTAGATTTTGATAATTTCGCTTATAAGTTGAATAATTGGGTAAGAAGGCCCAATTACAATAAAAACATGGATAAAATCCCTCTAGTATGAAAGGGGATTAGCCTTGGAACTAGATTTCACACCCTCATGTGTGAAAGAAGACATTTGCAAAGAGGCTTGGTTAAGTTTGACCAAGTCAAACAGCGTAGGGTATGAGGTGGAAAGCACTACATGGGACAGCGCAGAGATAGAGGAGGGAATAGTCCTTGAAGGAGGAAACCCTAATAGAGTGGGGCCCATGGAGAGGGAGCTCTCATGTGTTTAAAAAGAGGACAAGGCAGCCATTGTTATTCATGCTTTGATTATTCATTTCATGTCTATTCAGACATTGTGCATTCTTTTGTTGTTTCACAAGAATTGACGGGGAATTCTTGTTTAGGATTCCTCCTCCTTTCTTGAGAAACCTCTTGAAGGAGTTGTACTGATTTGTCTCACATCTAGGCTTGAGGCCAAGCATCCTCCTCCAGGACAGCGTTATTGCTGCAGCAGCATAATTCTGTGTTGCAGGGTGTTGCAATGAGTAGTCACAACACCTCTTCCATTGCTTGTTTTTCAGAGAGAGAGTCTTTATTTCCTTTGGAGGATTAGTTTGGAAGCTTTGGGGCTTATTTTCAGATCTTGGCACTTGGCCAACTTAGTCTATTCCACCTACAACGCAGTTACCCTCTTAGACTGCGATATTTTCATAGAGCACTTGCAGTGAGGGCTTGCAGTGTTGTTTGGAGGGAGAGATATCAAGTGTAAGGATCAGCCTTCCACCTTGGAGATCCATTGGAGGAGGTCTACTTCAGATTGCTTATCATTTCCAGCCTTCTCTATTGAGTTTTAGATTTGAGTTGCAGCAGTAGCCCAGCAACTCCGGCATTTTTGCCATTTTGCATATTTCAGCCAATCCCTCGGAGGATTGATGCATTATTGTTTCTAAGGGTCAAAGCTTTGCTCCCCTATTGTATTTGAGCCTTATATTTTCATATTCATGTATTGACATCATTTTTCAGTTATATTCCATAATAGATTGCGTCCTCTTAGCCTGGGTTTATGCAGAAATAGCAGTGTTCTTATATTTACATGTACATATCTTGTTGAGGCTTGCATTGCCTTTCTTGAGTAGATGTTTCCTCAATAACTTGTACCTTCTTTGCTGCTATAACATTATTTATTGGCTATCTACATCTTCTTGTCTCATAGCTCATAAAATAACGTTTTCTTTCCATGGTATGCTCATATATTGTTGCAGCCCCATTCCTTGGGCAATTTTCGAAGGGAACTAGATGTGGTAGGCTTGTCTCACCACCCTAGAAGGATTTATTTGGTCCCAAATTTTGGATTTAGGTCTTAGACACATTGGTCTAAGGGATCCAGGTCTTGGTATCAAATCCTACTGCCTCCATTTCTGGAAAATGCGTTTTCCAACCATGGATTGCTAGTTATTCCAAAAAGGGGATATTACAGGAGCTGCATATGCAACGCAGTTAGTCCCTTGAGAGGCAGCGTTGGTGACCTCATAAGTGATATAACATATACTTCAAACCTTTGAAACCTTGAAATATAATTCATGAATGGTTTGTTCTTGTCTTAGGGCATGTAGCAACTGAAATCATAGGGGAAGAGAAACCATAATTCATTTGTCCTGGGGATGATGTCTAGTTTGACCAGGTCATGGGGAATGATGCCTAAATTTACCTATAACAGTTTCCCTCTAAAGCATGAAGTCAGAATAATAACAATATTTTTAAATGAGATGCTTTACAATGTTATGGGCTGGAAATGAAGTGGATTGGTGACCTGCATCATTCTTACAATACATTACATCATGATATTTTCATCTTGATCGCGAATTGTTGAGGGAGTTATTCCCATGCTCAGCACATAAACTATCTAATAACATGTACATAGTGCATAAAGTAATCTATATTGGAATGTTGCCCAATACAGACATGCCTACAGATATAGGCCCATGTTTGGATGATGATCTATATGTAAGGTCACCATACATATGATGTGTACAACAATCCTGAAATCGTAGCCCAGATGGCTGAAAATAGATCTGGGGTCTTCTTATCTCGTTCACTCGATTGTTCGAGTACAAGTCTAGCTATGTGAATATATGATTTGTCGTCGAACATGGTAAGACATCGTTTGATTACCAACCAATGATGTGAGCTATTAACAAATGCGAGAGAACCACCATTGATGCTAATGACTCTCAAGGTATTGCAATACATTTCGTAAGGCTTGAATAGATGATTTGATGTCGAATGCCAAACAAAATCTTTCATTCAAAGGTCTGGAAGCGAGGATCTTGTCGATGTTGTAACAAGCCTAATGGTACTGGAAGATGATGTTTCTAAGTAAACTTCCTGGATGATGATTCAATGTTGACAGGAAGCCACTTTATCACGAAACGGGAGTTACTAATTTCAGAGACAAAATGTGACTTGATATAGCAATGTTCAAGGATGACTGTCATGAGAATGAAGTTTTATGAGTATTGCAGAAGGATGAGTATACTGGATGACTTCTCTTGAACATATCGGTGACACTAAGATGAGTTGGCAGCATTGACCCAAAACCGAAGGGAAGGTATGATGAACCATAGGTATGAATGAACCGTCAAGAAGACTACCATAACCAAATAGTCACGATGATAGAGTGAAGTGTCATGTTCAAGAGTGACCTGCTACCGTAAAATTTTTGTTCACTTTCCCAAATTTTCCCCGGTCATTTGTCGACCAGTACCTCTTTATTTTTTAACAAGCTTGAGGAGGATAACATATGCTTGATATATAATTCAACCCGTCGTATCACTATTGATCTATAAATAGTGATCTATGTATCACTATTTAATAATTTAACGAGTCTAGCGATGAATGAAACTCAATTCTTGCCATGATCAAAAAGCCCGTCGTTATTTTATGTTTTAATGAGCCTAACGGTAGTGATAGCCCAGTCCTTTTTCATATTTAGAGAGTTTGAAAAAAAGGACAAAATAAAACTCCATAGGAATTTTTTCGTAAAGTTGCCGCTCAGATCTGAAAAAGTGTAAAATGATATCTAAGAGAACCTCCTAGCCATGTTCGACTAAGGTTTTCCTTTTTCGTAAATAATCTATCTTAGTCTGGAAAATGGTTAAACTTATATTGAGTAGATATAAATTCATTTAATTTTACGAGCTCGAAAAGACAAGTGCTCGACAATCTTTTCACATTATTGGATTCTGAAAAGAGCTGAAAGAAGACTCCAGGGGTTCCTTTTTCGTTGTTATCGAAGCTCGAAAAAGAGATAAACGTGCGCTTCAAGTCCTTTTTCATTTTTATCAAAGCCCTAAAAATAAGGATAAAAGTATGCTTTGTGGTCAAATAATTCTTGGAATAAATGTGCATGACTAATCTCCTCATCAGTTGCAAACCTTTTCAGAACAAAATCAAATGGATTAAAAATACATGTTTCATGATAAAAAATGAATAAAACCATAGTCACAGCAATAAATATAATTTGCAAATAATCAAATGACTAATTAAAAGAGTTTTACTATTCATTTTTACCATTTAAAAGTTACCATTTTCATTTTGGAGCTCTGAACCTGTTTTTGCCCCCGAACTTCAGCTGTTGATTGCGATCGATTCTGTGGACGGTTTTCATCACTGTTTCATCCAGGTTGGTGCCATAAACCCCCTCTTTATTTCAGTATTCATTTCATTTCATTGCAATTTTTTAGGGATTTGGGCCCCTTCGGGTAAATTATTTTTTAAAAGAGGGAAACGCACCGTTGGGCATCAAAAAATATGTTGGAATGTACTCAAAATGAATCTTAGGTGCATATGCAATGCACTGTCTATTGACCAAGACTACGTTGGGCGCAATTCAAATTTTTTATTCTTGCATTGTACCAAAATTTTTCCTAATTTTTTGCATGAAAAGGAGTCTAATGAGTCTTATGGTTATGTTTCAGGGATTCATCAGACTAGAATGGAAATTACTTGGAGAGAAAGAGAGCATGAAGAATAAAACATGATTTCCCTTAATGATCCAGGTACTGTAAGAGCCCTTAGGGATTGTGGGTTATTAAAGTACTTCCTCTTATCAGGTATGAGGCAAAAAATGGAACTTTTGGAGTTCCTTGTTCGTGCATGGGATCTGGAAATTGAGGCATTTCACATTAGGAAAAAAGTGGTTCCAATTATAGTATAGGACATATATATTCTGACAGGCTTGTCGAGGAGAGGCTAACCCATTTCTCTCTCAAGGTCTGCTCTCGGAGGAGAGACAGTGAGAGACTATATTTTGCAGTATTTTTACCCATGAGCAGAGCCTAGCAAGGATGAGAAAATAAACATCCATGACGTTCGTGATTTTCCATTGAGAACCATCCGATTCATGATCGTGAAGCTTGCTGGCACCACTACACTACATGTAGTGAATAGATCTTATATGCGGTATGCGCTAGAGTGCATGGAACCAATAGTATTCAACTGGGCTGAATTTGTACTCTCTCAAATGAAAGAACAACTGAGGAAGGAAGAAAAACTTAAACTATGGTTTGATCCTCATTTATTTTTCCTTAGAGCGGGTTCCACTGATGCAGCCTCAGCATGTGACGTTGGGTGTGTCTAACCCTAGAGATCTGAGGATGCAGAGATGGGTAGAACTGAAGGCTATATATGCATGCCAATCATCCATCGTGTTCTCGACTGCGTTCTTCACCTGGTTTAGGCGATAGATTACCGCCATCAATGACTATGCATATGCAGGCATTGATTTCCGAGGAGATATAGACTTGGCTTTACTAGAAGGCACTCAGTGGGGTGAAATCAGTAAGAATTTTTTGGCCATATTTTTTTATTTTTATAAGGTTTATACATGTTTTTTTATTTTGATGTTTTCCCAAGACTAAACTTATGTTTTAATGTAATTAGGATGTGGGTCAATTTAAACCAGTGGAATAACCAGAACATGGAGAGGATGAGCCAACAAAGAGGATGTCGGGAGAGCAGTCCTTCGGGATTTAGACATGGTTGAGACTCTTGCTAAGCTTCGGTAGCACATAGAGGGGTTGACCTTAGGGATTCCAGATTTCTGGATCAAAGAGTTCACCATGCGTCTGCAGTGCCATACTATTGGAGTTCCTAACCACTGGATGTAGTTACTGCGTAGGATAGATAGATCGATAGCATGTTACCATGAGCATCACTAGTTTACTTTTGACATGTTGCATACATTTTGAGGTCAGATGACCAATGTGTCTTGGGCATAATTTTTTGTAAAAACCTATAACCATATTTCTATTTGATTTCAGTGTTTTCCTATGTTTATTGCGTAATCCTATTCAATTATGTGAATGTGTCTTTACATGTGTTGGAAATTTTTGTTTATAACATAATTCGTTAAAGAATCAGTTAATGTGTTCAAATTTCTGGAAATGTGTTGATATTGAATAAAATCAAAGTTTCTTTCCAAAACTCGAACTCTTATGAACATACGATGCAATGTTGGATTTCTAACAGTATAAACACTAGTAAGTTGTAATACCACAAGTTGTGAGTCTAACCTTATGATGATGCAGTTAATACCAAATGAAATGGCATTAGAGAGAAGTTCGATCAACATGTTATACTCAGTGATATTGTTTGTAGATCGACCGATAAAAATCCCTCAAAAACTCACTAACTCGTCGTTCAGAGCGAAAATGGCCCATGCTATAGAGGATAGATTTTGCGTGCTACGACTAGCACCATCATCATACCCAACAAATGGTTCCAAACAGACATTTGCTATGAAATGTAAAGCCGATTACTAACGTCAAGAAAAATCTAAAAACAAAATAAGACAGTAAATGCAAATCAACAACATATATATACAATATAATACAAAAAATTAATATTCTCATGATTAAGCATAGTAACGTTTCAGATACAACCCATTTCGAGATTGCGCCGATGGAATTCCATAGTAATCTTCCAACTCGTAGGCACCCTTAGCAAGAACTCTTTTGAAAATATAGGGGCCATGCCATAATGGCTTAAATTCCCACGTACCTATTGCATCAGCTTCCTGATCATAAAGAAGGACCAAGTCGCCCTCTGAGAAAATGCAAGGCTGGACATGCTTGTCATATTGCACCTTTATACGTCTCTTATGAGCTTCGTTGGCCAATTGGGATTCACGACGCGTTTCATCAAGATGGATGAGGTTAAAAAGACATGCTTCTTCATCTAAGGTGTCAGATAACAAGTCAATTGCGAGATTTAACGAAGGTATTTCAAATTGGATTGGAAATATAGCTTCCAGACCATACACCAATTGAAAGGGGGTAAATCTGGCTGCATTTCTCACCGAGGTTCGATACGCCCATAAGGTCGAGTACAGGATTAAATGCCAATTTCGTTTATGAACTCCTATCATCTGTTTAAGAATTTTGTTAATAGCCTCAACTTGTCCATTTGATTGTGGATAATAAGGAGTAGAACTCTCATGTGAAAATCCTAATTTGGCAGTCAACTCATTCATCATATGGTTGAGAAAATGTGAACCATGATCTATGACTATAGCCTGTGGGACCCCAAACTGTGCAATGATATGATTAAAGAAAAAAAATGTAGTTGTTTGTCATGCGTTGTTGAATGTAGGCATCGCTTCGGCCCAATTGGTAAAGTAGTCTACTGCGACAATAATATAAACATGCCCCCCAGACGAACGAGGTTTACAAGTCATGAAGTCAATGCCCCATTTTGAAAATGGTCCCACAGAGACAACAGGGTGCATTAGCACTAGCAGTTTGCGGATTTTACGATCAAATATCTGGCACACATTAAAAATTCTGACCACAAGGATGTAGTCGCAAAATATTGTAGGCCAAAAGTAACTAGCATGGAGTATCTTCTACGCGGTAGCATATCCAAACAAGTGTCCACCACAAGCCCCAGCATGACAATCATTTAAAACCTTTTTGACCTCCTCATGAATGAGGCACCTTCTTAAAATTTTATCGACACCACGATAATAAAGTGTATCGCCGATGATCAGATAATCTTTGGCTTGGTATCGAATACGTCAATGGTCAGAGAGAGAGGTATCAAGCTGAAAAGTCTGGGTTTGGAGATAAATGATAAAATCCACATACCAAGGATCAAATGATCCGATCAGAAACTGAGACTAGTCAGGAATTGATGGTTCCGATGTAGTAGCAGTACTATCAGAGGGAAGGTCACAGAGAAGCTCTTCCAAAACTAAAGACTTATTTGACTTGGATTTGATGAATTCCAAATCAAATTCTTGCAAAATGACTATCCATTTTGAATACTTGACCCCCAACAATTGACGTGATAAAATATAAGTCATGGGGTTGCAATCCGAAATGAAAATGGTCTTCCAGAACAGGATATAGTGGCGAAATCTTTAGACAGCTTGAACAGCCGCTAAGGAAAGATTTTCTATGTATGAATACTTCACTTCCGTATCATTGAGATTACGACTCAAATAATAGATCAGATGTTCTATCCCATTTTCTACTTGGACCAATACCATAACAATGGTCATATTAGCCGCAGCGATATATAAGAAATAATCACTCTAATAATTGGGGGGATACATTAATGATGCCTGGACAAGAGTATCCTTGGAAACATCAAAAGAATCTTGCGCAACTTGGTCCCAATGGAAGGGAATCCCCTTTTTCAAGAGCCGAGTAAATCCTTTATCCATTTCAACATAGTTGGGTATGAACCTCCTTAGGAATTTATCATTTCCCTGAAATTTCTATAACTGAAGAAAATTTGATGGCACAGGAAAATCAAGAATGGCCTAGACCTTCAATGGGTTGATTCAAATTCCTTCTTTTGAGACGATGAATCATATCAAATAACCAAAACCAACATTAAACACACATTTATGTGGATTAAGGTGTATTTTGTAGTGTCGGCAGCATAAAAAGATAGCTCTCAAATGCATCGAGTGATCAGTCCAATTTCGCCGGTGAATGTGCGGGTAAATCGTCTAGATAGGGTTGAACAATGTGCTTGATGTTGAGCATAATCCATTGCTCTCTAAAAATTTGCCCCAAAGTTCTTTAAACCAAACGGTAGTTTCCAGTAAGCTAATGTGCCCCAGGGACAGATGAATGTTGTCTTATTTTGGTCCTTTGGGCGGATATTGATTTGATTGTAGCTAGAAAATCCATCCATGAACGAAAATATTTCACATCCAACACAATCGTTAATAATCTGGTCGATAAAGGGAGTAGGATAGTTGTCTTTTGCACAAGCAAGATTGACATCCCAATAATTGACGCATACTCTGATGGTTCCCTTTTTTCATGACAAGAACGATATTGGAAACCCACTCAGTTAGTGGAACAGGGTAAATGAAACCAACACGCAAAAAAATTTCAACTTCTGCTTTAATGTTCATGGCCTTCTTTGGATGAACATGATGAAGGAGTTGACGGAGCGGTTTGACATCAGGGTACATATTAATCGTGTGTTCAACGATACTAGTATCTATGCCTGGAATTTCCTCGTAAGGCCAAGCAAATACATCACAAAATTTATGAAAGAGAGAGTGATATGTTTCGAGTTCTGATGGAGAAAAATACACACCAATATGAATTTTTTCTACAATTCCAGGTTTGGTTGAAATATCGATAGAAATGGTCTCTTCAATATTTGATAAATTTCGCTTGAAATCAATTGCAATAATAGGAAAAGAATTCAAAAAGAAATTTTTGATCAATAGGTGATATAGCTCACTAAGATTATCTTCTTCATGAAGATGGGAATGATGATGTTAATCTTCCCATGGTTCTTGTTTGTTCAATTTAGTGTGTCCTAAATTGCTACATTAATTTGTCAATCCGGGATTCGTAAGCTGATGAAGTGTGGCGCACTATATGTGCAAGATAACATATCTCTTACTTTTTTGTCGTTTTTGGTTTTTTTCCTTTTTATCTTGGTTGGTTTCCTAATGTGAGATGGAAATTCTAAAAGACAAGTATGGTTATGATTGTTCAAGGCAATGATGTCCTTTATAATGATTTACCAAACTTCAAACTTCAAAAGGATTTTGAAACATATAATGACAAAATTAGTTCCTAAAAGGAAATGAAAATGTGTCACTATTCTAGTTAAACAAACAGTGAACTATTGATCATGAAAACCATTACCCTTGCTGTTGTCTAAACATAAAAGAGACTGTACTCAAAGAAAAGATTGCAAGTAAAGTAAAACTAAAATCAAATTACATCAACTCATATTCTAACCCCTCACCATTAGTCTCGCTATGGCTTTCGGAGGTAATCATAAACAACTTGAGCAATCTGATATCTAAATTTCAGAAAAATAAACTAATATCAAATTACACACTCATACTTCAATCCCTCACCATTAGTCTCGCTATGGCTTTCGGAGGTAACTGAAAATGACATGAGCAATTTAATATCTATCTTGTAGAAAAGTAAACTAATATCAAACTATACACTCATACTTCAATCCCTCACCATTAGTCTCGCTATGGCTTTCAGAGGTAACTGAAAATGACATGAACAGTTTAATATCTAACTTGCAGAAAAGTAAACTAATATCAAACTACACACTCATACTTCAATCCCTGACCATTAGTCTCGCTATGGCTTTCGGAGGTAACTGAAAATGACATGAGAAATTTAATATCTAATCTAACTACTAAAGCAAATGTGCAAGACTGAAATAAACAAAACAGTGCTGGAATTAAAAACTAAGAAAAAGAAATCAGCAGAAGGACAATATTGATTCCATGTCATTAGTCATTATAAAATGATGTGCAAATGCCCGGGCTGCCTATTATAATCTGGAACAAAACACTGATCAGTTAACAACAACATAAAACATAAAAGATTATGGACTGAAGTAAAATGTAAAGCATGAAAGATTATGGACAAAGATGAAACGTGAATACCATGAAAGATGTAATATATATACACGTGAATGACTATGGCACAATGAATGTAAATAAATGAAGCATGAAACTATACAGTAATACACAAAACCTCAGCGTGTGCAGGGGCCCTCTGCACAAACCTCGGGAAGCAGCTTTCAAATACGAATTACGCTTATGAACAGAGTCTTCTCATATATTAAAATGCGGTCATAACAGAGAAATAATGTCACAACACAATGGCGATGCAATTACATTACAGAGCTAACTATTATGCGTATGAGAACGCATTATTTATAACAGAGGGTGATATAACTAATTCCGTAAAGTCTGCGCTGATGGAAGACACGTGAACCACCACCTCCAGAGATCTAGCATTATGGCCGTCGTGAGGATTAAATCTATGGAGAGTGGCTGTTGGATTCGGCTTATGGAGCCGTTTACAGGTGTTGATGTGTCTCCCATGATTTAGAAACGGCCACGCAAATCTCCACATGATGAGAAACAGAGTTCTGTCACCGTGGGACTCTTCGGTCGACCACCACTTGGCCACCTTTGACCACAGCCTTCTTAGGTGAATTCGACTGAGCCAATAGGGCACGATTCATGTCCATGTCATTTCTAACTTGCCCATGTGGCTCGATTTTCCTGAAGACACCTGCAATATAGACTTTAACAAAATGGCTGCAGAAAGTTGCTGCAGCTGCGGAAAGTGACAAGATTCCGCAGCTAAATGAGCAAAAATATAATTCAAACAGCAGACACAAAACATAGTTAAAAACCATTTTAGATGCTCTTTTACAATTAATATGCAATGATATTGATGACTTAGAAGGTCCAGGTGAATGAAAAAGGTCTAGAAAGGTGTATAAGAAAGATGCAGATTTGAGACTCAACAGTTCTCCTTCTGACATCATGGTTTCCAGAATATTCTCATTTATCAATAAATTTGAGGAAAAAGGATCATATGGAATACCAAAATCTAATGAAGGATCTACCCAAACGACCGATGACGATGATTTTAGATTCGCTGCCTAATCTTGATAGATTGATTATTATGCTAGCTCAATGGGGTTGGGCAGCAGAAACTCATCCAAAGTAACAATTTCAGAATCACCCGTACTCTTCCTTAAGCTAGATGGAGTGGAAGAGATCATGTCGCAGGTTTTTATGCTTGAAATTTCTGTCGACGTCGCAAGCGACAGTAATGCAAAGGTTCCCATGAGAGTGGAATCCTTTAAGAGTCTTAAACCAATGTTCTGAAGTGCGAGTTGGGGGGTGTGACCTAACGAAACAATTCCAGTGACCTGGGAACTGCGGGCAAAGAAGGATAGTTGATTGATGACTATGATAACGCCTTTATGTGGAAATGCGATCATTCTAAAATATGTAGAAACATCACAGTCATAGCATATACCCATGGACTTCCAAGTAAAATAGTGTATTCAAGGGGTCCGTCAACGACCTCAACTTCAACATTCACTGTTTCCCCCCTAGTTCAACATACAGGTTATTGATTATACCACAAGGCTTATATGTACGTCTGTCGAAAGCTTTCAACGTCATTGGCGATTGAGATAGGCATAGCAATACAAGTGACTTCCAAAAGTTTAGAGACATAGTTCATGTAGATGCTCCCTCATCAATAATAGTACGATGAACAAGGTGATTGAGAACATTTACTTGGATGGAGAATGCCAATTATGCTGGTAATTGTGGAACATATCCCATATTGTTAAAGACTATGAGATTAGAATTAGTCCGATCGATTCCACCAATTGCTGACAATAAAGCTTGTTTCTGGGAGGGACAATTTTGTAGCACCTCAAGCACTGACATAGCTGAAGTGGATTGAGCTAAATATTCAACTATATTATAATTTTCAGAAGCTCTGGCTTGAGGATTAAATGTCGATTTATGAACGACTCACTTCAGTGGCTTGATTGTCAATTCAAGAATAGCAGGTGGTGGTATTGATCCCATGGATGGAGTCGTGGTTGAGGTAGTAAGTTGATCAGTGGCCTGACTACCATAATATTTATTACGCGTTGACACCAAAATTATCAGTCGATGGCTTTGTGATGGAAAAAATAAGTACTTGTGAACTAGAAGCTAGATCCGTAGCAAAGAAATTTGTGTCCGGATTCGGAAACGGATCTGTCAACACAGCTAATGCATGTGAGGTCTTAACCATTTTTGAGAATTTAACGTGGTGAGGAAAATCCTGAACAAATTGTTCCTCATTACAAATTATGCAAGGGTAATGAGTTTTCTGATTTCCAGTCGATTAATCAAATGATCTTTCCTGCAGGGTAGAATTTTGTTTTTTCTTTGATTTCCCTTTTTTTTTACTGTCGAGTTTCTTGTCACTTTTGCCTTTTTTAGATGACACGACATGTATTTCGGAAGAAGGCACAAGATCAGATGCAGTAGTGTGATGTGTTCTTGTAGTACTGATCATACCGTCTCTGGAATGAGAGTCCTTTGATGGAGGAGAAACAATAGAATTAGATCGCGACGTGTTGGGAATTTTCTTGTAGAGTGTGCTAGACTAACTAGAAATCAAGTCTAAATATTGGGCACCTGCAATGACCTACTCTTCAATGATGACACCACCCTTACCCACATCCTCAGTTATAGATGGTAACAGAGACTTAATGAACCACTCAGCAAGGACCTGATCAGGAAAAATTGTCTTAACCATTCTACGACAACAACGCCACTCTTGAATATGATCAGAAATGTGAGTATCATTAGTCTATTTAAAACTAGTCAAGAGTTCCGTTATAGTTTCATATCGTATGGATAACTGAAAGTGAGTCAAAAACACAGTATATAGTGTAGTGAAATTATCAAAAAAATCTCTTGGTAACTCAATGTACCATTTTGTGGCCAGACTAGTGAGCGTACGCTGGAAAAGACGTAGTCAAACAAATTCATCATTTAGGGAGTTAGATGAACACCATAAATGATAAGTCATAACATGAGTCGACAAGTCTTCCTCAGGGTTTCCATTAAACTTAGGAATATCCGAGGGTAATTTATGAAGTATCAATAACCATCTAGGAGCATAGTTGATTAGATCATTGGTGAGCCGATTTAAATCCAGTAATTCTAAAGTTGCAACAAAGGGCAACTTTCGATTGAGGTTGGATTGAGCATAGCCAGGGTATGATAGAGTTTCTTGGGAAATAGGACTTTGAGCACCAGCATAAGGAATCTATTTCTGGTAACCCAAATAGGGGTTCTTTTGATATGAAAACGCTTAGGATTTTGTTGACCAAAACCTGGGTATGATACTTGTTGAAATGAAGGTTGTAGCATTTGTGCCTATGGCTGCCAAGGGGCCTGTCCACCAATGTTATAACCCAAATTAGGATAACTTGGATTCGGTTGAGGATATGTATAACCTGGTTATGGCTGCGACATCCCATAATATGGTAATCCAGTTTGTGAATAAATGATTTCGGATATAGATGGTTGTTGTAAACTAGCCGAAGGAGTTGGAGTCTAAGCGCCCAATACTTGAGGGTATTAAGTTGAAGGACCCACCTCAAAAGGTTGTGGTACAATAGTTTGATTTTGTAATAGGGGAAAATATGTATTAACAAGTGTAGTTGATGTGGGTGCAACAAGTTGAACCGGTTGATACGAGTGTACAACCGTTTGTGGTTGGATAGACAGAGTGAGCTGCCATTAACAAACATTCATTTCAACATTAGGATGACCAAATAAAGATGGAGTACTATCAAAGTGGGTGACCATAGGTTGCCCCCCAGCATGAGGAGTATAATAATACGGAACATATTATTCTCCAAATGCAGGGAATCTAGTTGAAACTGTACTGGATGGAATATACCCAGATGGACCGGCTTGATATTGTACTGATGATGGATATATAGGATCCATTCATTCATTACTCACTATATATTTACCAATTAGAATATCGGATGATGAAATTGGTGAATTCCATGGGTTTGAGGATGCACCAGAGAAGGTTCCAGATAAACATTGGTCACCAGGTGGGACGGAAGGGCCACCATATAAATGTGACTCTCGTGAGGTCGTGAACATTGACGAGGTAGCGAGAGTAGGTGTTATCGCAATTGGAATAGATGGTTCAACCGAATATGTTGGCTCGAGCATATTTCTTCGACCAAATGTATACGCTATTGGATCTATGGGAACTCTAATAGAGACAGAATCAACAAAAGCAGAGGCAGGTGATTGAGGAAAATAGTCATACAGGTAAATCTCTGCCCCAAAATGAGTTGGAGTTAAAGGTGTTTCGCCTTTTGGTATTTCTTCAATCAAAATTAAACCAGTTGGAAGGATTTCACCGTCAGGCCCAAAGTATATTTCAAGAGTTTGACTGCGTGATATGGGAGATTCAATGGCTACAATATATTATGGGGTGACCAATACAGGAACAACTTTCGATCGTTCTACTTCAGGATGCATATGTTATAGAAAAAAATAAACATCATCTGGATCAACTTCCAGTTGAAAAACGTCAGGTTCGGGAGGTATGGTCTCACTGATTGGATGGATTGTGACCACAGGTAGCTATGAAGACTCCGTCTAAAAAATAGTAGATGAACTAGGATTTATAGAAACAACTTGTGTCGTCTCTGTTATATGTGAGGATGATGTCGCATCAGAGGTACTGATAGTACTAGTTTCGATAGAGCAATGTCACCTTCACTAACCAGAAGTAGCTTTTGGTGGTAAAGGTGGTTTCAGTGCTATTCTACGTGAACGATGGGGAAAGGGATGTTCTTCTTCCATGATGAATGATTTATTTTATGACCAAAAACAAATAAACAAAATAAAATGGTAATTCTAGGAAAAAGGTTTACAAAGAAAATGTGAACTGTAGAATACCTCTTGGAGAACCAAGAAGTACGGGCAGGCAATCTCCCCAAATGTTGTGTTCGGTGTATCACAATTTACAAGGCAGCAAACATGGTTCACTATGGATGGATAACAACCTAAATTTGTCCTCCCAAATATAACTCATGGTACATGGAGGCCCAAGTCCGTATTAGAGTTGTCTACTGTGAAACCGCACAGTGAGAGTACCCCTTTATACTTATCGTACTAGAACACAACCCTATATACCTGAAGGTATGTGGACGACCTCTGATATAATTACGTACATGGAGTGAGGTATCACACTCCAAATGTATCGCAGAAGATTAACGACAACTGCTATTTTTAACGACGTCGGAACACATCTCTAGCCTAGACCTTCTAAATGTTATCGTTATGGTTCCAATGCTTTTTTAGGTAAATTGATGTAAATTTTAATTTGATCTTGTTTATCAATTTTCCTTTCAAGATTCAACGTGATGATGTGATGTAAATTCCTAAAATGCAAACTAAAATGATAAACAAAATTTTCAATTTTATCTTTTTCAATGAAAATCCTAGCTACTAAGGTAAAGAGCAATTAGTTTTGAGAGCAAACAACAAAGAGCACAAACTAATATGCATATTTCCTAACTTGTTCCTATGAAAAACAAAAAATTCACTATATGCAAATGCAAGTTTCTCTTTTCAGTCCCCTTAATGTGAATGCAAAAAGGAAACTATATGCATCAAATCAACAAAAAACAAATGCTTTTTTCTTTGAGAAATGATGAATTTAACAACAATTTCTCTTTTAGGAAAAACAAAGAATGGAACTACATTTTTTTCTACAGGAAACGAAGAATTTAACGAAAATTTCCTTTACAAAAACAAATGGATCTAATGAAGAAATAAAATACTTTGAATTTGATTTGTCAATGATAAAGAAAAACACTTCAAGAGATATTGAACAAACTTGCTTTTCAAAGGAGGAAGAATCAGGCAAATTCACTGGTCTCTAAGAGGTATCAGACAATTGAAAACACATCAAACAAAAGGTTGAATATGATGGAAATGAAAAATTCAAAGGGAATTTGGTTGGCTAAGGGGGCAATGCAGTCTCTAAAGGGAGACAATGTGTTCCAATGCACGCCTGAGTGGGAGACAATGCATTGTGTCTTGACCAACAATGCATTGGGCACAACAGAGATTCTAAATTCAAGTTGCAGAACACACTTCTAATGCAATTATTTGATTCAAAAGTCTAATAATTGAGAGTAGATGCTACTGGGTGGATAGCATAGGCAAAAAACACCAGGAATAAAGGGAAAATCCCCAGTGGAGTCGCTAATTTGTTATGTGGAATTATGAATTATAGATGAAACAAATTCCATAAATGTGGTGCTATGCATTTAGAACAACAGATCAACGAATTTGCAGACACTTTCTCTAAGAGTAAATAGAATACGAAAAGATAGAACAAATTACTTGTGATCCAAGTGCTTCCTATTCTCCTTCTGTCACTTTTATTGTAGCTTCCAATCCAACTTAGATCGCCAGACTAGTTCCTGCAAGTATAAACACTAAACAATAAAGAGATTTCAATATATAGATGCCTATTTATCTTAATCAATTAAATCGATTGAACATGAAACATATATATCAGTTAAGAATCCATCATATGAGAAATAGAAACATAAACAAATAAATATATGGGAAAATGAGCAGCAACCTTTATTAATGAGTAAAAGGGGGAGGTTACAACCAATGATCAATTTGATGTCACCAACTCCAGCATCATCCCAGCCTCATCACAATCAACATCTCACCAGCAGCATATCACTTCTATCACTCTCTCAATTGAGAATCCAACAACATTTCTTTACCAAATTTCTTCCTTCCCTAGCACTATGATCTGTGCTCAATTTATAGGGCAACTGAAGGTAGTTTCTCAATCAATGACTTTCTAATAATAGGAAAGACATGTTCCCAAGCTCAGAGGTGTTAGATGGACACTTGGATTCAAATTTTTACATATATGGACTCTTCTAGAAGGCATTGACCATGTGGAGATTCCGGAACAATGATAATTTCGCTCCCATTTGACCAACGCACTCTTGAATGTCAGGAAGTTCATTGTAGTGCACCCTTGAATGTTGGGAAGTTCAAACCTTGGAGACCTTGCAATATAAGTCATGAATGGTTTGTTCTAGTCTTAGGGTATGTAGCAACTGAAATAATAGGGGATGATAAACCCTAATTCATTGGTCCTAGGGATGATTTCCATTTTGACCAGGTCATGGGGAATTCATCAGGAGTTCATAAATTTTACTCAAAATTCAAAGTTACAATATTGGGTTGAAACTAGGATGGTTGCATGGATCTCATCTTCCTGATTCCAACACTACGAATAGTTCGAAAAACCGATTTCTTATGAGGGATATATCACGTTCTGATCGAATTTCCAAACAAGTAAATTTTTGACAATTTGACCAAGGTTGACTGGGATGCACAATTAGCAAGGTGGAGGTACAGTCAGCAAAAAAAGGAATATTCTAAACAATATTCCTTTCCTCAGAGCCAATTGTGGGTTTCCATGTGTCAAGGTGTTATTTTTTGAATTGGTTTTGAAGGGCCAATAATACGGCGCCATGTCGCTAGCCCTGAGGCTACCACGTGTCCCTGTATTGGAGTGTTAAAATTTTTGTAGAGTCCACAGGAATCGATCGCGGGACCTCCTACCCCGCAAGCACAGGACATACCACCTGCTCTGCACGATGTTACTTAACCACTATAGGATTCAACTTTGTGTTATGGTGTAACGCATTCACATTCAGGGTTTGGGGACCACCGACAGTCCCAACCCACCAGCGGTCCCCACAGCACTTGTTCACATGGCAATCCAAAAATGTTACGTCGCAAACATTCCAACTGACGGTTTAATGTAACAACCCACCAGCATTCGTGTTATGTATGTCACATGGCTACGGTTACTTTCTATTCCACGCGGATAATACTTAACCACGACACTTACCACGAGGTTCAACCTCTTTCCAACTACAGTTACGACCGCAGATTTCGCCCAACCGTTAAGTTAACCGCAAGGTTTGGGGTTGGCATGTGGCCATCCCAACCACTAAATTTTAATGTAAACGGTTAGTTCCGGAGGAACTTTTGGAGGGCACATTTTTATTGGTGTATTTTCTAATTTAGCTCCAGTTAAGTGGAATTCTCCACTTTTAGTGGATCTTTTCTAGGTGTAACTGGGAAAAAGAGTAGGAGACTCAATTTTCGCCCATTCTAAGTGAATGAAGAGTCATTTTTGAATAATTGGAGCATTCTGAACCCATTGGTGCAATTAAAACATCCATTATAGAACTGTAACTACATGTATTTGCAAAATTTTGAGCATAATGAAAGATGGACATGCCACTGGGAGTTGGACCAGCAGATGTAGCCTAGGAGGGGTGAACTGCTTCATCATTCCTGCTGTGTAAATTTCATGTGGTGACTTATTTCTCTATTTTACACTATTGTTCAGTGTTATTTAAGCTTTTTTTGTGCTTCTAAATTACCTAAAATCATCTCTCATTCATGGAAAAGCACCTCAATCCCTATGCAAACTAATGAACTGATTATGCAAATGTTTATAAACTGAAAAGACACCTAGAACAACAAAACTAATACAATAATTTCAGATCAGGTTGGTATTAGAGCTAGAGTTTATTCTCTGGTGTTGTTTAGTGCAAATAATTGTTTAACTGTTTGCAAGTTTTAGATGCTTACGAGGCTCAAGCTCAAAAGAGGAGAAGAAAAATTGGTGGAAGCAAAAGGGTCTCAAGAAGAGCCAAAGCAAAGGAGAGAAATATTGCCACAATATCCACCACCTAGTTCTCCTCTTAAAGAAGCAGAAGCTCAATTAAGCATGCATGAAGGGGAAGGAGAAATCCATGGAGAAGTTGATTCCAAGGAGGAAGAAAGAGTGTTTAGGAAAACATTCCTTGACATGACTAAGATGGTTAGAATGCTTTATCAAGAAAGGAATGATAGACTATAAGGAGAAGGATCTAAACTTCACGAGGAAGGACAAGGATCTTTAGGAGGTCACCATGATGAAGATAATTCAAAGAAGGGAAATGGAGGAAATGGAGGCAATGGAGAACCATCATCCTCACCCTCATCATTATCATCCTCTACTTCTTCTTCATTACATCAGCCACACAAGTCAAAGAACACTGGTAAAATTCTTTTTTTTAAACTTTATGTTAAGTTCAAATTTCCTATGTTTAATGGTGAAGTCATTGCAGAAAATCTTGATAACTAGATTAGAAAATTGGAGGTCTATTTGAGAATCCAGAACCTTCAAGATGATGATACCAAAATTCAATTAGCTTTATTGAGAATGGAAGGTGCAACACTTGTTTGGTGGGAAGCCAAGACAAAGGAGGAAATCAAGAAACATGGTAAGATTATTCTATCACGGTTAGATTTCATTACTACTATAAAACAACAATTTTATCCATTAGCTCATATGCAGAAAGCCATCGTGAACTGGCAGAACTTTAGGAAATTAAAGGGACAAAATGTGCAAGAATACACCCAAGAATTTAGGAGAAGAGCTCTGTTATAAGGGGTAGATTTGCAGAGCCAAGATACTTTTCTCAAGTACATAGGAGGCTTACATAGCTACCTAAAATGTACTATTCTCATGTTTAACCCCACCAGTCTAGATGAAGTAAGTGTTCAGGCCACACATCTAGAAGATAGAGGAAAGAACATTTATGAAGAGGGCAGAAAGAAACCTTTTAAGGGTAAAGCCAAGGAAAATACCTCAAAAGCTAAATTCAAAAAGAATGCATCTGTTAAGAAAGAGGGAGAAAAAGTGGTTTGTAAACATTTTCCAAAAGAAGGCCATGATGAAACTCATTGTTGGAAATTACATCCTAAATTGAGGCCAAAGAAACCCAATAACAAAGGGAAACTGAAAACTGCAGCTACAGCTCAACATGATTTAGGATCTTATTCAGGTGATGAATCTAAGATTATAGCCATGGGATTGAAGAACATGAAAGGAAAAGAAATTGAAACTAAACCCAGTACCAGTACAACAAACTGTCACATACATTCTCCAAATGAAGAAGAAAGAATAGAACTGTTTCATGTGAGGTTGATATCCAAACATACGAAGATTGACACATTGTTTAACAGTGGGTCACAAGAAAACTTAATATCTGAAGATTTGGTCGAGAAACTTAACCTTGAGACCATACCACATCCAAAACCATATCCATTGGGTTGGATTTGTAAGGATGAAAATCTACAGGTTTCAAAGAAATATATATTGCGGTTTGAAATCACTGCAAATTTTGTTGACACAGTTGAATTAGATGTGGTTCCGCTTGGCATCACTGGTATTGTATTAGGTAGTCCTTACTTTTATGATAGTAAAGCGATCTTCTATCGCCATGAGAACAAGTATCATTTATTCAAATATGGTAAGGAGTTCATTGTAAGAGCACATCACAAGAAGACAAACATCACTATGGTAAATGCTAGACATGTAAAGAGGCTGGTAAATTAAAGTAAGAATTTTGTTCTTCTTATGATTAAGCCTAAATTTGATGTTAATCATGAATCATTTGAGGGATTTGATCCTAAGTTGAAATAATATTTATATGATGTAGTTAATGTACATTATGAGATGTTTCAGGAGCCAACAGGATTTCCTCCAAAAGAGAGATTCAACATGAGATTCAGTTGCAGCAAGATTGTCATCTTCCAAACATCGGTATGTATCGCATGTCGATAATGGAGAATGCTGAAATAAAGAGGCAAACCAAAGAGATGTTGGAAAAATGAATCATAAGGCCAAGCACCTCTCCATGCCATTCACCCATAGTCTTGATACCAAAGAAAGGTGGGACTTGCACATGTGTGTATATTTCCGAGCTTTGAACAAGATTACGATAAAGAATCGTTACCCACTCCCAAGAATAGATGGTTTTCTTGATCAACTGAAAGAATTGAATTTTTTCACTAAGTTAGATTTACGAAGTGGATATCATCAAGTAAGAATTGCAGAAAGTGATATATGGAAAACTGCATTCAAAACCAAACAAGGACTCTTTGAGTGGCTAGTTATGCCATTTGATTTGTGTAATCCACTGGCAACTTTCATGCGTGTTATGGATAGTGTTTTTCATCCATCCCTTGATGACTTTGTGATTTTGTACTTAAACGACATATTTATTTTCAGCAAAACAAGAGAATATCATGTCTTGCATGTGAATAGAGTGCTTGATATTTTGAAGAAAGAGAAATTATTTCTTAAGATGTCAAAGTGTGAGTTTGGAAAGACTTCTTTAGTCTATTTGGGACATATTTTAGGAGGAGGAGAATTAAGGTTTGATCCTTCTAAAGTGGAAGCCATTATGAATTGGCCCACACCCAAAAAATTAACCGAGGTAAGAATTTTCTTAGGTGCAACTCAATATTGGAGAAAGTTTATTGCTAACTTTTCTTCCATCGAAGCCCCTATGCATGCAGTGACAAGTGTGAAGAAAGGCTTCCAATGGGGAGGAAAACAACAACAAGATTTCGAAGCTTTAAAAGACATGATCAGTTCAACTCCATTCCTTGCATTACCAAATTTGAGATAGCCATTCAAGATTCAAACAGATGCTAGTGATTATGTCATGGGTGCAATTCTTTTGCAACATGGTAAGCCTATCGCTTTTGATTTTGAAAATTTTAATGGTGTTGTGACTAATTATCCTACATATGAAAAAGAACTATATGCATTGTTTCAAAGTGTTAAGAATTGGAAGCACTACTTGATGGGTAAAGAGACTATTTTACATGTCGATCACCAACCATTACAGTGCTTGTAGTCGCAAACAAAATTACAGCAATCAAGACATTTCAGGTGGATGGGATTTCTTCAACAGTTTCACTTGGTTATAAGATACAAGAAAGGTATTTTAAATAAAGTTGCAATTATGCTTTCAAGACCAATCATTAGTGCATCTACTTTACTCAAAAATGGTTCTATTGTACATGAGATTTACATAGAACAATATGCACATGACATAGATTTTCAATATGTGTATGCTAGTTTGAGTGAAGGGAATCAAGTTGAAGAAAAATATTATCACATGCATAACAATTTCTGTTTCAATTAGGCAAGCTTTGTATTCCACAAGGAGAGAGGCTAAGTGTCATGAGAGAAGCTCATTCATCTCTTATTGTTGGACACTTTGGGGCAAGAAAAACAATGGCGCATCTACAAAGGTATTGCTATTGGCCTCGCATGATAGATAGTGTGTCACGTTTTATAAGAGTTTATTCTATGTGTGTAACAAGTAAGCCTAGTAATAGGAACCTTGGGTTGTACACACCACTATTGGTACCATCAAGGCCATGGGAGAGTGTCTCCATGGAATTTTTTAGAGGTCTACCTATGTCAAGAAAACAACATGATTATATTTATGTAGATGTGGATAGATTCAGTAAAATGTGTATACTTATGCCATGTAAGAAAACCATTACTGCTGAACAAACTGTTGAACTTTATTTTCAACATGTTTGGGTTCATTTTGGATTTCCAACTTCTATTGTTAGTGACAAGGATTCCAGGTTCATTGGCAATTTTTGGTCAAATTTATGGAGAATAATGGACACAAAGTTGAAAAAGAGTACCGCTTTTCATCCACAAACAGATGGAAAAACCGAGGTGGTGAACAGAACCATTGTGCATCTATTGAGAGGATATTGCAAAAAACATCCTAAGTTGTGGGATGAACAACTACATTACATTTAGCACGCTTACAACCGGGCAAAGCACTCTTCTACACAAACATCACCTTTTAAGTATGCTTTGGGTCTTTGCCAAATTCTCCATTAGACTTCATATTTGGGAATAATGTTTCAATTGATGGCCATAGTGACATTGATAAGGCTCGAAAGCTCATTGAGCAAATTCAGATTATACATCAACAAGTTCAAGGACAACTTGAGAAAACTCAAAGAAAATACAAAGAGATGCATGACAAACACCCGGTTTATCACAAGTTTCAATAGGGAGATGAAGGATGGTTGCACATTAGAAAAGAAAGGATGCAAGGGGAAGGTAAAATGATCAAACCCATTCACTATGGTCCTTTCAAGATCATAAAACAAGTTGGTAATAATTCATTCCAACTTGACTTGCCTTCTTATATGCAAATGTATTCAGTTGTTAAGGTTGAAAAATTACACTTGTATGAGCCACCTTTGATCGATGATCAAGGAGGTGATGTTCATTTGCCTTCTATTGGAGATTTATCACCAAAATTTCTGGATGAGCTCAAAGGAGATACAATTCTTGATAAGAGAACAAGAGCATCAAAGAGGGGAATTGTTGAATACCTTTGATTTGGGCTCAAAGGCACTAAAAAAAGGAAGGAAAAATGGATGGAGGTTGGAAAGGTGAGGGAGTTGTACCCTCATCTAATGAACAGGTAATCAATTCTTTTGGGATCCAAAAGCTTCCCAATGGGGAGGAGTGATCAGGAGTTCATAAATTTTTCTCAAAATTCAAAGTTATAAGATTGGGTTGAAACTAGGATGGTTGTGTATATCTCGTCTTCCTAATTTTGGTGTCGCGAACGGTTTGAAAAACCGATGTCGTGTGAGGGATATATCACGTTCTGATCGAATTGAAAAACATGTAAATTTTCAACAGTTTGACCAGGGTTGACTGGGATGCACAGTCAGCAAGGTGGAGGTACAATCAGCAAAAAAAATAATATTCCAAAGAATATTCCTTTCCTCAGAGCCAATCTTAGGTTGACATGTGTCATGGTTCTATTTTTTAAATGGGTTTTGAAGGGCCAATAATAGGGCACCATGTCTCTAGCCCTGAGGCTACCACGTGTCCTTGTATTGGAGTGTTAAAATTTTTGTGGAGTCCACAGGAATAGACCGCAGGACCTCCTGCCCAACAAGCACATGGAAAACCACCCAATTTGCATGATTTTACTCAACCACTATAGGATTCGATTTTGTGTTATGGTGTAATGCATTCACATTCGGGGTTTGGGGACCATCGGCGGTCCCAACCCGCCAGCGGTCCCCACAGCACTTGTTCAAATTGTAATCCACAAATGTTACATCACAAACATTCCAACTGACAGTTTAATGTAACAACCCACCACTAGTCGTGTTATATATGTCACATGGCTACGGTTACTGTCTATTCCGCACGGATAAGACTTAACCATGGGGTTCTACCCATTTCCAACTGCAGTTACCAATGCAGATTCCACCCAACTGTTAAGTTAGCCATGAGGTTTGGGGTTGGCATGTGGCCACCCCAACCACTAAATTTTAATGCAAACAATTAGTTCTGGTGGAACTTTTCGAGGGCGCGTTTTTATTGGCGGATTTGCTAATTTAGCTCCAGTTAAGTGGAGTTCTCCACTTTTAGTGGAGCTTTTCTAGGTGTAACTAGGAAAAAGATTAGGAGACTCAACTTTCACCCATTTTGAGTGAATTAAGAGTCATTTTTGACTAATTGGAGCATTCTAGATCCATTGGTGCATAGAAAAAAGCCATTAGAGCATTGTAACTACATGTATTTTCAAAATTTTGAGCATAATGAAATATGGACATGCCATTGGGAGCTGGACCAGCAGATGTAGCCCAGGAGGGGTAAACTACTTCATCATGCCTGTTGTGTAAATTTCATGTGGTGACTTATTTCTCCGTTTTACACTAATTTTCAGTGTTATTTAAGCTTGTTTTATGCTTCTAATTCACCTAAAATCATCTCTAATTCATGGACAAACACCTCAATTCCTATGCAAACTAATAAATTGATTATGCACATGTTTATAAATTGAAAATACACTTAGCATAAAAAAAATAATACAATGCTTTCAGATCAAGAATGATGCCCAAATTGACCTATAAAATAGAAGAATATGATTCCATTACCAGAAACAATGTTTGGGAAGTGGTCCCAAGACCAGAGGAGAAATCAGTGGTGGGTGCGAGATGGATCTACAAGGTGAATCAAGCAACATATAGAAGCATCGAGAAACGCAAGGCCATATTTGTGGAAAAGGGGTTCTCTGACGTGGAGGGAGTTGACTATGAAGAGACCTTTGTTCCAGTAGCTAGGTACTCTTCAATCAAATCAATTCTAGCACTTGTAATGCATATGGGATGGAAGATACATCAGATGGATGTGAGGACAACATTACTCAATGGAGTGATTGAGGAGGAGGTGTACATTGAACAACCAGAAGGATTTAAGACCTTCAACAAAGAGTCGTATGTGTGCAGACTCAAGCGAGCGTTGTATGGATTAAAGAAAACACCCCATTCTTGGTACACCAGGATCAACATCTATCTCACCAGGTTGGCTTCATTAAAAGTGAAGCAAATGAAAACCTTTACCATATTGTTTTTTAAGGTAAATTATTGATTATAATATTATATGTCGATGATTTGATTTTAACCAGTGATGAGAAGTTGATCAAATATTGCAAAAAGGATCTTGCATGATAATTCGAGATGAAGGACATGGGGCTCATGCACTATTTCCTTGGTTTGGAATTATGGAAAGGATACGGGGAATTGTTTTTCTCTCAAGGAAAGTATTCCAATGAGAAACTGAAGAAGTTCCACATGGATAACAACAAACCCATGGAGACTCCTCTAGCAAGGAATTGGAGGAAAGAGGATGCTACTACAGGTGAAGAAGTGGAGGCTACCATTTACAGGCATCTTGTGGTTTCACTTGTGTATTTTGTGAAAACAAGACCGAACATGTGTTATGCAGTTAACCTTAGTCAAGCTATGGTAAAGACAACCAAAATGTATTAGAAGACATAAAAGCATGTGTTGGTATACCTCAGAGGAACTACTCAATTTGGTCTTTGGTACATATGAAAAGAGGGAGTGAAGTTGCAAGGCTTCACATATGCAGATTGGGTGGGGACTCCATCAGACAGGAAGAGAACATCAGGAGGAATTTTCAATTTTGGATCAACAATGATTTCTTGGTACAACACGAAGCAGAGATCTGTTCCACTTAGTTCAATAGAAGTAGAGTACATTGTTGCAAGTCAAGAAACATGTGAGGCTATATGGATGAGAAAGATTATTGTTGGGTTATTTGGTCAAATAATGGATCCTACTGTGATTTATTGTGACAATTAGAGTTGTATAAAACTCTCTAAGAATCTAGTGTTTCATGATCGATACAAGCATATCAACACTTGGTATCACCATCTACGGGATTATGTGCAGAGGCAGATTATGTTGTTTGAATACATTCCTAGAGAGGAACAAGAAGCATATATTTTGAAAAAGGCTTTGTCAAGAGCAAAATTCGAGTTCCATAGAGGCAGGATTGGGGTATCAGATAATGCCTTTCTTACTGAGAGGGAGTGTTGAAAATGTAGCAAGAAAATCTATTTTTGACTTTCCTTGGTCAAACTAGATTAAAATTCAAATTTCAATTTCAGTAAAGTACTTGGAGGTAGATAACCAAGGTGAAATGGCACTTTTCATTCACTTAACTCAGTTAATTCAAGTTGGAGACACTTGAGTTTAGTTCAGTATGATTGATTTCTAATTTCTAGCAATCTATTTCAATTAAATTGAGTTATTTTTAGTTAAAATAGTTCTAACTGCAAGAGGAACTAGTGGAAGATCAAAGAGTGGAATTGGAAATTCAACTCATTATAGTGATCAACCAGTTAACTAATCAATTATCCCAGAATAACTTATGCATGTAGAGAATTCAAGTTACCCAGTTGAGATTGGAGTTCAAGGACAGTGTACTATCAATTATAAACCATTCCAAGTTGTACAGGTGGTGCATGCAGGCATAGATTGGCCTAAAGGATTTGCGCAATCCATATTGTGTAATTTCTCTAATTAATAGGGGCTAATTCCTCAAGGAACAACGCAAGTAAATAGGAGCTTGGTCGGCTGAGAATTTGGTTAAGTATTGGCCCGATTTAGTAAGTGAAGCAACATGATAGAAGATACAGGTGCAAGTTGTGCTCAACTTGAGCACACATATTGTATTCATCCATATTATTTGATTAATGCAATACATATAGGAAGGGGTTTTGATCAGTTTCTCTCCCCTAGATAAATATTTGTGCATGTGTGTTGAATTTTGATTCATGTTTATGATTTGATTTCTCGATCGTGAATTTATTTCCACATATGAGTAGAGTATATTTGAGTCTTATGTTTTAGTAAATTACATGACCAATTTTGAATCTAAAAGGAATTTCTACACTCATTTCCACACAACATCCACCACTGTCTCACATGGGCAAGGTCTGAATATGAGAAAGTTTTAGAAAAAAGTCCAGTTGAAGTAAATGATTTTCTTTCCAACCAAGGAGAGGATATCTTAATTTGCACAGGGTCAAATCAAGAAAAAATTCTAATAAACAAAATTATCCTTGAAGACTCCTTGAACGATGAGCACACTGATTCTCAAAACCCTGACAATGACACATAACCCTTTAACAAGAACAATATTGAGTCCCACCTAGAATATTAATTTCCAGATCAAGGTAGATACAACATCAAAATCTATTTGGATTCACTGGTTTGCTTGATCGGAGTCAATATTCGGTCCAGAGCCCTTTGGAAATGTATAATTGTTCTTCGCCTCAATTCTGAGTATAATTTCGTCAACACATCCCTGTTGCGATCTATGAATGCATTCGACAAGATTGTTGGAGCACTAAGAAGGAATTTTAACGTGAGGGGTCTCAAAAATGGATTAGAAATCTTGTACCACAACTATACTTTTCCGTCCACCATAAAAGGGCATGATGGTACCCATATACAAATTTAACAAAATATAAAAGTTATTTATAAAATGATTATAATTTAACTTTATTAAATTATAAAGTTATATTATAATAAATTTTATAAAGTTATTTTTAATTTTACTTATATATATATATATAAGTAAAATTTTAAAAAATAAAATTAAAAAGTAAAAAAAAATGGATAAGGCTAGTAGTACCACTTACACTTACCGAAAATGACATGAGAAAGTTGAAGAAAATTGTTAGCAATTAAGGTGAAGGAAATTGTTAGCCATGAAGCTTTGAGGACAAAGCTTTTTGAATAAAGGGATAATGTTATGAATATCATTTATATTAAAATAGAATAAATATAAATGAAATAATAGTAAATCATAATTATAGTTGATTAATGATTAATTAATGAAGAGACATGTCTCTAAGGACATGACCATTCATGAATGTGCACCTGCCTAGGTATATAAGTGGGCTCTCATTGTAATATTCATTCATGCTTGTATATTTCATCTTATTAATAAAGTATTATTCACAATACCTTTGTGTATTTTACATTTAAAAGAACAACAACTTTAAGTTTTGTCGCTACATATTGTTTGGGAAATTGGAGGAAGTTTTTTTATTTAATGACATCCACGAGGATGACTAGTAGGATTTAAATGAAGCTAACCTACACATTTATGAAGTAGAGGAAGTGTACGGGCTTCCCCAACAAGGAGGACAAGCCCATACTCATCTTGGGGGATACTATACAAGTAAAAGGTGTATAGTTAATTAAGTGAGTGTATGGGCACTGAATAGAGAGGAAAAGGGAGGCATGTCCTCGTGAAGGGCACTAGTGTGGTTAAAACATTGAGGAAGCAAATGAGACAAGGGGGGAGATTGTGTTGTAAGAGGGGGGATGCATAGAGGAGGAGAGACCTCACGGGGGAAGGTAAGGAAAGCTAGTGTCAAGTAGATCCTAGGAAGGTTGTGTGTGTCTATCCAAAGGATAACACCCGAGAGAGTTCAGGGGTAAGAGATCACTCTAGTGGTAGCCGAAATGAGAAAGCCAAGAGGGGTTGCTGGGTGAGAATCGCAAATTTGTGGCTTGTTTCTGAGGCTAATAAACCACAAGGAAACTATATGGTTGATAAATTGTGATAGGATGAGGCATTCTAGGACTAGATGGGATGATAACACATGGTGTAGCATGGAGCTAAGAACACAGGTATATCACAACTGAGAAATCACTAGGTAGGTATGATCTTACTCCTCCAATGATAACACAACTAATAAGTCTCCCTTCTATTTGTGAAATCTCTATATAAGATTGAATTGAGACTCTTTGCACTATGAAAAATCCTCTATGTTGATGTTGGATTAAAGGCCTCTTTGGTGTAATAGCTGGGATCTATTGAGAACACCTAAGAAATGGGATTTGTTCACTGTATGCGAGCAGTGGTTGAGAATTCCTAAGAAAACTTCCTCCTCAAGCTCTGAATCTAGCTCGAGGAAGATTGAATATAAGAAAGCTTAGAATGAATTCAAACTAAAGTTGGGTGGAGAGTTGAAGTACCAATCTTAGTTTACAGAGCTCTCATTATAAGTTAAGTTTTTATATGAATTCATGTGTCTGTGAATGTTATGTAAATGCTTACTGTGTTGTTAAATATGCATATGTTGATAAATAGGATTGTTGATTTCATGTTTGATTGATGACGAAAGGTTTATTTCTTATGTAATGGATGTAGAATGGATAACCCCTGTGCTTATTTATTGATCCATGTGGCTCTAGAGACACACACAGGACAAAGAGGGCTTATGAAAGCTCAAAAATTCAAAATGAGGAAAATGTGGCAAACTCGGTTTCAAGTTGAATATCTCGTTGTCTTGATCATAACGGTGCGAACGGTTCATCAAATTGAGTTCGTATGGCAAGTTAATGAGGCAAAATTTTTGCAATTTTCCAGTGGCCAGATTCCGGTCAGCTCTGGGCAGATTCCAGGTGAAATTGTGGGATGTTTAATTTGTCCCCTTACCAAATTCCAAATTTAAATGGGTTTGTTTTTTATTATATATATATATATATATATATATATATATATATATATATATAGACAATTTGGGAGAGGCGGGCCATGACCACCGCCCCTCCCAAAACCACATTAACAAACAAATATATTAATGGTTCGATGGGTCGTGACCCCTGTGGACCCTACACCACATATATAATAGCATTGTTAAAATTAAAATGGGACAGTTCATGACCCCCGCCCCCTCCCAACTTCGTTACCATATTACAATGGATTATAGTTGGGTCGGGCCGTGTGGAAGTGGACTCGCCCACCATACAAAAAAATCACCACTTATACCTTGCACAAAGTTGGGGTCGAGTCAGATTGGGCCGCGTGGAGTGGACCCGCCTGCCACCCATAACAATTTGTTAACGCATTCGATACAAAGAAAGAGAGGGGCGAGATTTGATCCCCCGACCCCTTTCCTCCTAATATGGATCACAACCACTGCACCAACAGAATATCTTGGGTAACTCTGCCCAAAATTTAATATTTAAACCCAGTTCTTTAGTGTGCCTAGGCAGAGGAGGAGCACGTAATTTGAGACATGGATTATTTAATTGCAGGCGGAACCGTGAGCCAGATGCAGGGACAGTGGAACCATGATTGAGCCTCATTTCCAGAGGGGCCAAATTTTCCCAATGTCCAAATTGGACAAATTTTATATGGATTTTATACCTCTCGGAGACACGAGTATGATGGAAGTGTTAGTTTCTACAATAGAATTCTTGATTTTTCAGCCATTTTCCATAATGAAATGATGGTGTCAGATTTCAGCGTGTGGACAGTCGATTTCTCGTCATTCGACACCATGTTTGCGATGGTGCATTCAGATCTAGTGATTGAGCAACCTATTCTTTAGCTAGCATTAGAGTTGAGGTACATGAAGTGTTGTTTCCATGTAATTCATTGATTATTGCTATAGGATTCTTTATGTAATGTCGATTCCTACTCGATGTATGATGCGAGATCTTTATGTTTATTTGTTGTTGTTCATTCCTGCTGATGTAAGATGTGGAATATTTATGTGTATTTGATGTGGTATGTATTTATCATGGATGGTGATTTATGTTGTGAGATCCCTTTGTTGCCTTGATGGCAGAATACTCTTTGTCACAATGTGTGAAGTTGTCATGTTGATAGGAGGTTTGTGATGAGTGAGAGTTCATTATAACAGAAAGTCTTGTGGAGAGACTTTGCCACTCATGCTGAGGGATTTTCCTTGTATGAAAATTCAACATCATCAATGTACATCATCACCAGTTACAACACTCAATGAATCGGCCAACATCATCAAGACACCGAGGCCCGGAGATGTAGTCCACACTGGACGAACTCTGTTATTAAACAACTTACATTTTTGTTGTGTGATTTTTGACATGTTTTCCTCTTGATTATATCTGAATATGTGTTCATTAATGCTTTGATAAAAATGCAATTCTAATACATCAGCCAAAGCAAAAGGTATTGGTTAAAAGGGTAGCAGAAATTTACCCGAATCAAGTGGTATCATAGCAGTCTTCTTGCTAATGTAAACTGCAAGTGTGAACCATTGAACGTGCAACAATGGAGGATGTCAAAGATATGTACGAGGCCATGCTCAAGACGTATGAAAGGGTGGACATGTTGTATGAAGATTATAAGAAACGAGCAGCAGATAACGCTGAGTTGAAAACACTTCTACAAGAGAATAAGGAGGGCAAGCAACAATTGTAGCTTCAATTGCAAGCCACGACAGAGAAATTGGAAGAATTGAAGCGCAACGACCAAAGTCTTCAAATAGATCATGATGCATTGAAGACACTTCTACGAGAAGGGAAGGAGGAGAAGCAGTGATTTCAGCTTCAATTGCAAGCCAAAACAAAGGCATTGGAAGAATTGAAGCGCAACGAAGGAAGTCTTCAAATAGATCATGATGCATTAAAGACCCTTCTACAAGAAGAGAAGAAAGAAAATCAACAATTGCAGCTTCAGCTACAAGCTGTGACAGAGGCCTTGAAGGAAGTGAAGCATAACGAAGGATTAGAGAAGCCCTCTTCACCTGTTTCAAAATCGACATCTAAGGTAAACAATTGTGATCATTCTTCAATTTCATCTTCACATGCGATTATTTCTGTGTGGAGATCCCCATTACAGGAACTGGAATGAGACTCCTTACCAAGATGGGTTACAAAGGAGGAGGACTTGGCATTTAGGGCCAAGGCATAAATCAACCATTGGAGGCTGTGTAGAGACCTCGCTACGTAGGTTTGGGATATATTGAAGGAGAATGTTCAAAGCTATCAAAATCCTCCATGACATTGTGGAAACCATCGAGAAGAGAGAATGATGGGAACACTTCACCATCATCTTATGACAACACGTATTGCAGAGAGAGGGCTAAGGCAAGCTCTCATCGCCATAATGAAATCAAAGGAAAACATACATTTTTGAACTCGTCAGGGGAAAATAATGATGGGAACACTTCACCATCAACCCATGGAAGTGCATGTTGCAGTGAAAAAGCTAAGGAAATATCTCATCACCATGATCGATCCAAAGATCACCAGGAAAGGTATAACAAGTCCTAATATTCTCGAGTTCATTTTGATTATAAGCATGTTTCTAATCATGAATGTAAATCATTTCATAAGAAAACTTTTCGTTTCTATGGTTAACATAACCATGTCATTATTGAGTTTTGGAAAAGAATGACAGCACAAAGAAGGATGAAGCGTGGAAAGCCTTCTCCACAGAAGAAAAAGAAATTGGTTTAGCAAGTCTGGAGAAAGAATACCTTTTGCAACCATTGCAACCAAAGTGGCCATCAAAGAGCCACGTGTTCGAGGCTCCATCTAGAGCAGCACCTTAAGGATGAAGCGTCAGTGTGTGAACCGATTGAAACAGATATTTGACAAGAAAATGTGCCACATGGAGATGATCCATTCACTTTGATAAGTGAGAGATGGTTTTTCTAGATGTGGTAGTGTGTCATGGCCGTGTTTTTAAATCATATGTTGCATTTTTAACTGTAAAAGCGATGACATGTTTTCCATCGCTTGTTAAGAAACCAGGATAATTTTGTCCTTGTTTTGTAAATCATGTGATGCATTTCTTTTATGTAAAAGTGATGATGTGTTTTCCATCACTTCAAAATGCGACAATGTTGTTTTTTGCTTTGTAATGATAGTTGGGGTGTGATTTCCATTTGATGTAAACTTGACCACTGAGTATGTAAACTCGTGGCAAGTATGGAAATGTTTGGATCATAGTTGGTCAATTTGAGCACGTAATTTGCAGGAGATTGTACTACATGTTTGCAGGGGATGCAAGTGTCGGTTCATCACTAATGGCTCTGAAGGAAAAAGGTGAAGGAGAAGGAAGGGTGACCTTTTAGGACACTTGTGGTGTAGAGATAGTACACAGCAGTTACAGATTCTTGTTGATGCTTTTGGAGGACCAAAATCTCCTCAGTGGGGAGGAATGATCCATGTGGCTCGAGAGACACACACAAGAAAAAGAGGGCTTATGAAAGATCAAAAAATCAAAGTGATGGAAACGTGGAAAACTCAGTTTCAAGTTGAATATCTCGTCATTATTATCGCAACAGTGTGAGCGGTTCGTCAAACCGAGTTCGTATGCGAAAGTTAGAGCTAGTCAAAGTTCTAAGGTTGACTGGATAACTTGGTAGGTTAAGGAGGCAACATTTTTTCAATTTTCCAGTGCCCGGATTCCGGTTAGGTCCGGCCAAATTCCAGGTGAAATTTTGGGTCATTTTATTTGTCCCCTTTGACCTAAAAACCAAATTCCAAATTTAAAGGGGTTTGTTTGTTATTAAAAATAAAAATATATATATAATTTGGGAGAGGCAGGCCATGACCTCCGCCCCTCCCCAAACCACGTTAACAAACAAATATATTAATGGTCTAATGGGTCGTGACCCTCGCGGACCCCAGACCATATATATAATCGCATTGTTAAAATTAAAAGGGGATGAGTGATGACCCCAGCCCCATCCCAAATACTTTACCATATTGCAACAGATTATGGTTGGGTCGGGCCATGTGGAAGCGGACCCGCCCACCATACAACAAGATCACCACTTATACCTTGCACGGAGCAGGGGTTGAGTCAGGTCGGGCCGCATGAAGCGGACCCACCCACCACCCATAACAATTTGTTAACGCATTTGATATAAAAAAAGAGAGGGGTGGGATTTTATCCTCCAACCCCTCTCCTCCTAATGCGGATCACAACCAATGTGCCAATAGACTCCCTTGGGTAACTACGCCCAACCTTTAATATTTAAACATAGTTCTTCAGATGCGCCCAGGAAGAGGAGGAGCGTGGAATTCAAGACAGGTATTATTTAACTGCAGGAGTAACCATGAGCCAGATGCAAGGGCAGTGGAACCATGATTGAGCCTCATTTCCAGAGGGGCCAAATTTTCCCAGTGTCCAAATTGGAAAAAAATTATATGGATTATATACCTCTCGGCAACACGAGTCTGATGGAAGTGTCAGTTTCTGCAACAAAAGTCTCAATTTTTCGGGTATTTTCCAGAATGGAATGACAGTGTTGGATTTCAGTGTATGGAAAATTGATTTCTCGCCATTAGACACCATATTTGCGATGGTGCATTCAGATCCAGCGATTGAGCAACCTATTCTTTAGCCAGCATCAGAGTTGAGATATATGAAGTTTTGTTTCCATGTACTTGTTAGAAAGATAAATCGTTCTCATGACAAGAACGATCTCCCTAGAATCACAAGGATAGCTAGAAACAAACAAGACAATTGCAAATTACTTTCTCTAGATTATATATGATTTAGAATTTTCTATGATGAAGAAAGGACTTACCTGTGGTCCAATTCTAGTTGAATTATTCTTTCTCATCGCTCCAAGAAGTCACCTCTTAAGATTTGCAAACAAAGACATGGAAAAGAATCAAAAGCACCTGCAACATATACTAATTCAAAAATCACAAATCTATCTTAATGATCAAGGAATTTAAGAAATAAGTCATTCAAGTAAACACATAAACAACTTATTGAGAAAACAGGATCCAATTGTATTATCTTTAAATAAAAGGAGTCTTACAACTGCGTTCGCCTTGATGTCGTACAGGTCCTTCCGGGGTTCGAAACAAGCGTTTTATTTTGTTATGACAAGCCCTTCCACTCTTTGAAGTAGCCTAACTACGAGTATGTAATCATTCTCGTAGCTAGCAAAAAGAGTATGTTTCTTCAACAATTCCCTTCTCTATCGTAGCTACCAAGTACAAAGCAAGTACTAAGTGTATACAAAATGTATAGAGAAGATTTACATATGTGAGCATGTACTCTTGAGACTGAACCAAAGCTTCAATTTATAGGAGAAGGAAAGTGGTTACAGCTCCAAAATGGAAGGTATAGAGTCTCCTTATCAAGGGATTAAGTTCCAAAGACCAAGGAATAGGCTCCTTTTATGAAGGAATGAATGTTCATGATAAATGGAGGGAGTAAGGCTTCGACTGGATAACGCCTTCTATAAGCTTCCAGCTCGGAGAATATTCGACCAGCTGGGCTTCTAGAATTTACCTTCGCCTTCAATTTACCTTTTACAGGGGTCCGCACTTTTAATGAAGAAAATGTGCGGTTGGCTCCACAGTTTTTAGAGCAAAAGGATGCGGTGCTGCAGGTAAGGCTAAGGAAAAGTGCGGTACAAGTGTTTTTATGATTTTTACAAGCTTTTCTCCAAATTCAGGACTTTGTTTAGGAACTTTAGGGTTGTAGACTTATAAGGGAGCATTATATAGGTATTGATGAACCCATATAGACAGTAAAATGTCATGGTGACAAAATAAATGTAATGTAAAGATTACCGATTATTGTTGTAGGATGCTTTATGTCATGTCGATTCTTGCTTGATGTAGATGTGGGATCTTTATGTTTATTTTGTTGTTGTTGGGATCCAGCTCTAATGCAAGAGGATGCGGAATATTTATGTGTAATCGATGTGGTAAGTATTTATCATGGATGCAGATTATGTTGTGATCCTCTTTTGTTGCCTTGATGCATAGATACTTTTTCACCATGTGTGAAGTTTTCATGCTGATAGGAGGTTTGTGATGAGGGAGTTCCTTATAACGGAATGTTCAGAGAGAATTCTACACTATGTTAAGGGCTTTTCCATTTGACAAGTCAACAACATCCATGTACATCATCACCAATTACAACATCAATGAAGTGACCAACACCATCGAGATACCATGGGTCGAAGACGTATTCAATCGGATGAACACCGTTATTAAATGGCTTGTATTTGTGTTGTGTGATTGTTGACATGTTTTCCTATTGATTATATCTGCATATGTGCTCATTAATTCTTCGATAAAATGCAATTCTACACATCACCAAGCAAAAAAGGTCTCGGTTAAAAGGGTAAGTGTACCCTTACCTGATAATTTGAGCCTAAATTCGCTTAATTTTCTAAGTATGAGAGATGTAAAATCTCTTGTTTTTGATTGAATTCTGTGTCAATGAGTTGTAGTAGTAGGCCCTGTATTATGAAATCGTTTGGAGGGAACATTCATTTTTTTTGTGTGCACACACATATATTCAGGATGTCTGGAATGGGTTGAATCCCATATAAGCATGAGAGATAGGTATACATATATATATACAAACAAAGCTATATATATATATATATGTGTATGTATCGCAAAACTCGTGATATTGCAAAACTCGTGGAGAGACAGGGTGTTTCGTTAAGATCCTCGATGAAGGCTCACATATACATACAAACATATATAAGAAGAGGAGGGATGTCTCTTGATTTTATGAACAAGTTCTGGTGTCCCTCATATATATGTGTGTGTGTGTGCATGTGTGTGTGCCCCAAGCTCGTAGATGCACACATGAATTAATAAGTAAGTGAGGGAGGATGAGGGTGAGATGGTAATGTTAAGGAGAAATTTATGTAAAAAGATCATCGTCTTGGGACCTCGTATTCTTAGAGATGTGCACATGCACGATGGTGAGAGATGGAGGGTGAGACAAATATTTCCTAACAAGCTTAGTAATTAATCTTCATCTCGAGTTCGTGGTTGTGTAGGCACCCAAACACAATTAATGATGAAAATTCCCAGGAATGGAAACCTTAAGGTTGAAATACAAAAGGGGCCAAATCATTATAACGTAAAATTTCGGTTTTTGCACCGAGGGTCGAGACTCAGTGACCCAAGCCAAGGGCAAGGTGACATGGATTTAGACCGGTGGTGCCATGGTGTGCTACATGGTAGCCATAATAGGCCTTACTCTGTAGGCGAGAGGCGGCAGTGACATGTGGTACTTCAAAGAGCGTGCGAGGGAATGATGGTGATGATGGCATCTTCGCCATCGGGAGTCCTTGGACTTTGTGAGAATTTTTAAGGAAAGCACGATAAGAAAGGTGTCAAGGAAAATGGGGATGAGATAGACGCGCTCTTCCGTCACAATTATTGCGGATACCCCGTTTCACCCTAGAGAAATGGAAAGGTGGCATGAGCGATAGATCTACAGCAAGGGGTGAGGTACGAGAGATGAGAAATATCGGCCAACAATCGAGGAGAAATTCGTCTCACCGGGGTTTCTATATTATGTGATACATTACGCTAAGGGAAAGGTGCCGCTAAGATAACATGTAACAAGAAATTGAAGAATTGCAAGGTTAGGGGGTTTGACCAACGGGACCATAATGTGATGATGTGGCAATGTGTCATGAGCAAGGCCAAGGACATATGGGCAGATGACTACGTGGAACTCCAACGAGGGATGGAGGTTTGCTAACAGTGAGGTCTGGTGGGTGTTATGTGGCAAAGACAATAATCGATAAGGAAATATTTTAATGGCTTGACTTTAAATGGCCACATCTTGATCTCGAAAGAGTCTTTTTTTCATTAATTTTGCATCGTCATAAAGGTCTTGTTTAGTTTCTATAGACTAAAAATGACAAAATTTGGCATCCATTTCCATGACAAGCACTTTGAGCTTAATCAATGATAACATTCCCCCTTTCTTCTACCCTTATTATGTTCTTGGGGTGGATGGGGTGTTAGTAGAGAACATCATCACAAGGTTCATGCATGTCTAGGAGAGTGTATCCTAGTAAAAGTCTCATTTGCCAATATATCGATTAAACTTTCCCTTTACGTGGCCTATATCCAAAATCTAGTTTTCCATTCCATGAGCAGTTTCCCATATATGAGAGTTTCATCTTTTGAGTGCTTCTTCATAAGCCCGATTGATTTTCCCCAAATGGTAGTCTAGGATGAGGTCCCTATACGACAAGAAAATTCCTCCAATCTATAATGAATTTGAGTATTTCCTTGTGAGTTTACTCCGATAATAAATGACCGTGACTTTTACACGTACCCTCTAACAAAGGTATGGGGAAGAAAGAAATAAAACTAAAATAACATGTTCGTCTAGGACTACTGCTACTGCTAATATGGCATTAAGAATGTTAAAGATTAGAATCGAATAAAAGAGACATTATCAAAAAATAAATTCAAGAGACATTATCAAAAAAAAAAGACATTTAGAGAAAAAGAAGAGGAGTCCTACCCCACTAGACCCTTAAAAAAATAGCATAAAAGGCCTTGCAAAAGGTCCATAAAGCCTGAAACCAAACACCAATGGGGGAAGGAAAACGACTTCCATAGGAAAAGAAAAGATACAAGACCACAATAAGTGTAAAAGATCCGGGAATGATCCTTCAAGACACCAAAGAAGGAGGAGGCCTCGTTGTGACCACCAAATGAAATAATCTTTATAAAGGAAATATTCGAGTTTTATGCGTCTGGTGACAAGATTCGGAAATTAAAGGCGAACAACCCTTTATAATGATCTGACGCATTAAACGAATTTCAGTACATACCGAACGGTATACTGACGATATGCGGTAAGGAATGTGTAAAGAGATCTAGGAAACAATCGTCTTCCCGGGATGTTTGCTCCTCCATTTTATAACCTCGCCGGTATCAATTTCTTGTCAGTTGTTTCCTGAACACCAACACGAGTTCAATGATTATGGACCCAAATCCGATGAAATTGTGAAAGCAGTGGTGTTATCTTCACTGGCTTACATAGATAATGAACAGGCAATGGCAGCCGTTGATACTGACACTATTGGTTTCCAAAGGATACTAATGGCCCGGAATTTATAGTGGTTTTGACCACATGACGCTTTTATGTTGCTTTCAGAAAGTGTTTATCCATTCAAAATATGTTTGCCCTGCAAGTGGCAGATCGAAATGAATTCATTGAAAGTCGGGGAAGCAGCGAAGGACGTGGATGGACTGTTTCACTATGATTTTCCAGACAATAACATCTGAACTGCCAAGTATGTCTCATTTTCAACATTACAATGCAAAAGGATAATATTTTCTAACAAGGGCTGCTGGGGCATTAGCCCATTGTTATTTACCTGCTACATGTTAGAAACTCAGGAAGAGGACAGAGAACACATTTCTCATTAGTTTGCCTCTCATTTCTGTGACAATGCCAAGAGGTTTTGTCACAAAACAATGGAACTGGATAGGTGAATGTTCACATTTGTGAATGGTTCTGATCCTCTGCCTTCTATGCTTAAGGGAATAAGCATGACTTGCATTTCCAGAGTCCATGGGAAGAACCAGGTGCAGAGTGTGGTCAAGTTGCAAAGATTGATCTCAGCGAATTCGGGATGAAGGAACAGAAATTGCGAGTTTCAGTGAGCTTAATCAGGTACAGAGTATTCTAAAGGAGATGCGCAGTATAAGTCGGTCAAATATGCCTTTGCTATGTATCAGTTGGGGTGCATCGCGTTGAAAGGGGATCAAATCTGAGAGGTAGCGGATTGATCCCATGAGATACACTCCAGAATTTGTTCGTGAACACTTGACAGGTTTTTGCCACTATTGAACAATGGCTACCGTGATGGTTTTCCAGTAATCAAGCATTGCAATGCTCCGGAATTGAACTTGTTAAAAAGTTCGCTTTTGATGCACCCATAGGAAGATTTCTGAGCGAGCCTGTCATGGTTGTGGCGACTGGATCCTTGTGTACAGGGCTGCACTGAGTGTTTATGACCACGAAACAGGGTATGAAGGAGCTGCAACTATCAGAGGGAGTAATTTGTACCACGATTGCCATGTGAAACCAATTGTAGAGCCAAATGTAGATATGAGTGGATAGCTGAAGATGCAAGTGAAAGTAGCGTCCTTTTCAAAGGAATTTTAACTAAAATCAAAGCAGATGCGATATTTAGCTGGAAGAAGGATGAAACTGTTGAGCAAACAATTCCTTCTGTAAAATTAAGGACCTGTTTCGGATCTGCAATTACGTATCTCCATGTTGAAGACTCGTGGAAGGATGGCTACGTTGCGTCTGCTTTGACGGTTGACCTTAGAGGCATGGGGAGGATGTTGTTAATGCAGCAAAGTCGGAGGTTCTGCAAAGAAGTGATCTGTACAGGGAGTGTTTTTGAAATCCTTAAGTAAGGGGATTTCCTGCCCTCTGGATAATCTCTCATTCGATACCGGGAACATTATGAAATCTTTCTTTACAAGGCCTGTGAAATTCCCTTTCAAAATGGACAGGGTTTCATTGAACCACCTGCAGGGTACCCATAAAATCTGGTTCATCTTTCTACCCCTTTCCTCTCACCCAGAGTTAATTTCTGTGATCCCTGTTTATGCAAGCATCTCAAAGTTTTGCCATGAAAAGCTACTTCTCTATTTCTGAAGGAAGTATCAGAATACTAAACTACAGGGATATTGTGAGGACTATTTATTGTCTTCTCAGTGGCACTGAGTTACAGGATGACCAGTCGGATTTTTTTATTACGAGAAAAGCTTTACAATCTAAGTGAAGAACAGTCGGATATTTTTTATTACGAGAAAAAGCTTTACAATCTAAGTGAAGAACAGTCGGTGAAGTGCAGGCATTCTACCAGAGAAGCTTCAGGCAGACATAGAGGAAAGAGCACGCAAGATGCTTCAGCCATTAAAGCATGCAATTCATTGGAAAGGTTGAGATTTGTGACCTTTATAGGTCCTGAAAATGCTGGTAAGACTACACTTATCAATTCAATTTTAGGCGAAGATGTCGGAGGTGTAGGATTCACTCTACACACAACGGCAGCCACTCCCACAGGTTCACAGATGATATATTTGTGGTTGATTTTCCTGGCACCGATGGGGGTGGAAACAGGGCACATCTATCCAAAATATGGGAAGAATATGAGAAAGTGGCTGACTTGTGCATGGTTGTGCTTAATTTGGGGAGATACTTCTCGAGCAGCGCAGGTGTTTCCTATGATTACTCGTTCCCGAATGTGCGATAATGTAGTTCTCGTTATTAACAGGGCGGATTCTGTCCTGTCGGGTTCAAGGAATTCTCCCGTATGGGCTGAGTACAGCGCGGAGAAAGAGAACAACTTAAAATATCAATAGCAGCAATCGCTGGGTTACCCACAGATCGAGTACCGTCTTGAGAGCAAGTGAAGAGGTGAAGAAACCACACGGCAAATTCTGAAAGAGCGACACATCATGTTGAAAGACGAGACCACAAACAAGGTAAGAGGGCTGCTTTTGGGATTGAAGTAGTCTTCGTTCTGTTACATTGGAAAGTAGGATCATTTCAGAGATTTCACTGTTCATCAATGTCGAAAACCCAACGGTTTTGCATTTCTTTGGGTTGGTTATGGACCGCGGTGGTTCCCAAGGCTTTACAAATTTGTCATAAATTTTCATCGAGACTCCGCAATTTATTTGAATAGCTATGTTTTGCTAATATATTAAGAAGTTTATGGAGGTTATCCTGCAAGTCTATTCTATCATGTTACCAGCTCCAACGCAACGAACTTAAATGGATAGTCGCTTATGGCCGACCATTCAAATTTTATCAATGCATAATATTCATCATTTCATGAACCTAGATCTTTTAATTTTGGGTAGGAACATTAAGGGCTTTGGCGTAGGGATTTTGATAGATAAGGTACATATGTGTGATTATAAGGTACATTAGTTGATTTTGTGTGATTGTGATGGATAAGGTGGATATATGTTTATGAGGTACAGATCTATTGGTTTGTGTGGGGTTTAATTTATCATAATATTTAGGTCTAACTTTATTGGAGAGGTTGAGCGCTGGTTTGTGTAAGATTGTGCTCTATGAAGTACAGATCAGCTTTCTTTAATTTTTTGTGGAACTGTGATAGATAAGGTGTATATATTCTCCTTATAAGGTGCAGTTCAATTGGTCCATGTGTGGTTTAGTTCTTATCATAATTTAGGTTCAACTTTTTATTGAAGAGGTTGAGAGCTGGTTTGTGTGAGATCGTGCCTATGAGTTACGGATCAGTTGATTTTGTGGGATTGTGATAGATAAGGTGTATATATTCCTATGAGGTACATATCAATTGGTTTGTGTGAGGTTTAGTTCTTATCATAATTTAGGTTGAAATTTCATTGGAGAGGTTGAGAGTTGGTTTGTGGGATTGTAATAGATAAAAAAGTGTATATATGCCTAGGAGGTATAGATCGGTTGGTCAGTGTGGGGTTTAGTTTTTATCAAATTTTAAGTTTAAATTTCAGTGAGAGGTTGAGAATTAGTTTGTGTGTGGGATTGTAATAGATAAGATGTATATATGCTTATGAGTTACAAATCACTTGGTTTGTATGGAGTTTAGTTCTTATCAGATTTTAAGTTCAAATTTCATGAAAGAGATTAAGAGCTAGTTTGTCTGTTGTTTAGTGTTTTAGATTCAAATCTAATGAGCAGGGTTGAGAGTATGAGCCAAGTGTGGAGAATTCACTATCCCAAAAGATGTCCAATCTGTTCCAAATCTCACATAGTCTTGGTAATCATCTCACTAACCACCAACAAGTTGCCATCAACCAAATTTCACACAATCTGGGTAACTGGGTAACCATTTGGCTGACCATCAACAAGTAATTGCCAACAACAATGATAAGTTTTTTGGTAACCATCTCATTGACCACCAAAAGGTTGCTATCGACCAAGATCCATGTGGCAACCAAGTTCCCCTGTCAATCTTGGTGACTCTCAGGCTGACTATCAATAGGATATTACCAACAAGTAACGATAAGTTTTCATACTGTTGTAAAAATAACGATGTAAACAATACGGTCACTGACATTAAGACTCTTCTGTTCACAAAGGATTACTACTTTTTGTAGGGCATGTTCATTCTCATCCAATAATTCGGTATCTTGATTCTTACCTTACCTCTTTCATTTATCTTTTGACTTTTCTGATCCAATGCTCCTACATATTACATATTCGATTTGAGGGTTCTTAATTCCAATTGTTTTTAGATGATATTTTATGCTGGATAGGAAGCCGTTACAAATTGTCAATCGTCACAGTTCACTGGCTCACAATTATAATTTTGACGACCTTGGGCGTTATAATGTTGAAAATCCATTAATGAACTTCAGTAACATCCATTAATCAGCTTCTACAGTTACTGAAGTCTCAATTTTGTGATAAACTATTACTTGTTTAGCTAGGGTTTTCTAAAGATAGATTTAATTTTGTGGATCACTGTAGGAATAAACAGTTCTAATTCATCCTAGTTACACTCAAGCGTAAAATGGTATCAAAGAATTTTTTCAAAACAGCACTGAGGCAACAATCAATTCACATTCAATTGTAGATTTTATTTTATTGTTTCTTTTTCAAATGGTGTATCTTAATCTTTGTGTTGGTGTATTTTGGATCTTGGGTTATATATATTTGGATTTTTCACAAAACCATAATCAAGTTCAAAATGGAGAAAAATATATACAATGTACACTTAATTGTTAACTGGCTAAAAGGCATAATAATAGTCAATTTGTGGAGCATCAATATAGATATTAAAATTTCATTATAAATTTAGTTGATATTACATTGAAAATTGAAACTAAATCTATATTTTTCATTTCTTTTTTAATTTTCTTTCCCACTTCCCGACTAAGAAACCTCCAAACTCCGTAATCTCACCTCACCCCCGAAACCGCTTTTCAACAAACCGGCCAAGCAAACATTTTCTCACCCGAGTAGAGCGCCGAGCCACCGCCTGCACACGAACGCCAACCGCTATCCCCATTCTATTAATCTGGGCAGAGAAAGATGTCAGCGTACGCCAAAATTTGAAGGGATGCTTGAAGGCCGAAATCCCGCAAAAATTCAATAAACTATAGTCAATAACAAATGATCATGATCATGATATTGAGATGAAATTTCCCCGTTCAATATTTATTGCAAGCCTTGTTCTCTTACTTTTCCTATTCCCTTATAGTAAAGTTTTGAGAAACTCTGATTACCTCCAGCTTTTCCGTCAACTTTGGAGCACACGCTTTATAACAAGTAAAAGATGGGCAGAGTCGTTGATAATTTACCAAATTTAATTTTGTGCTTTCATTGACAAACATACACCATAAATATTCAATGTCCAAATATATCGCTTGTGAGTTCATTCCACTCAAGAAATATCCAACTTGCTATAGGGCTCTTACTCTACCCCTATACGTTTCATTAACCCATCCATAAGCATGGATGGTATGGCATGGATTCTATTTTTTCCGGCCATTCCATCGTTCCTACTCCTAAGAAGCCACAACTCTTTGTAGTTGTGGCGCTTAATGGAGATGGCGAATAAGACCGCTCTCCGACTCCCTTAGGGCGCAATATGCAATTAATGAAGTTACATGTCCACTTGTCTCGATTCAATGTCACCGCTCACGATTTCAAACTCGGGATTCAATGTCACTCAACCCTAAAGATTTCAAACTCGAGCTCAAGATTTCAAACTAGGATTCCATATCACTCAAATTTCTAAAGATTTCAAATTAAGCTCAAGATTTCAAACTAGGATTCAAATGTCACTCATCCCCAAAGATTTCACATCGAGCACTCCCGCCGAAAAGTTTGAAACAAATTTTTAAATGAAATTATGTGGGTTGGAGGAAATACGACCAAGTCATTAGAGTTCGTGGCTCTCAAATTTTCTTACTATTTGATTTCAATGGACGACCTTGCCTTCCAAACCAACCTCTTCGCTTCGAAGCTATGTAGATTTACACCGCCTGTGCATCAAATCCACTCAAACTTGTTTGTAGCGATTCGCAACCCAATTTCTATTATCTTCACCACGAAGGATCAATATCCATAGCTCCCGACGTGATTTGGCTCTAATGCACTTTGTTGACCACACTTTGTCAACGACCCCATAGTGCATTAATCTCCATTTTTTCAAATGGATTCATCATGTTCGACGTGTTTGCGCCATTCGGTATCTCCATCATCGGGGCCGACAGTTTTTTAAACGATGTAAATCCATTCCGCATGTTTATGATGTAAAATGATCTAAGTAAGACCATCATGTATGTAAAAACCTAGGTGGCTCAGTATTTTGGTGACAATTTCCATCCTAGGAGGTTTTTTGTCTCACCGATTCATTTGTGTTTCTCGACACAAGTGATCGGCAGTAGGTTTTTCCCTCCAACCTCACCCCAAAGCTAGGTGGATCAGTCATCAAGATGCTAAGAGTCCTAGTGTTTCTCATCGAGTCTTGTAAGTATTCTAGGAATGATCCTAGCTAATCACATAGATCATTTTATTACAGATTACAAGCTTTACCGGATCATGTTTTGAGCTCTAATTGGGTAACTATTTGAAGGTCTATATGAATGGGTATTCTTTTATGTGTCTAAATGTATTTACTTTATTTAAAGAGGGTTGGAAAAATAATTAAATCCTCTCACCAATTAATTAAATTTTCCGGCCAAATTAATTAAAAATCCTAAGCGTAAATTTAACTAATTCTAAGTCCTAGGTGAGTTAAAATTTTCAAAGGCAAAAATCGTGGGTCCTTAAAAATAAATTTTAAAAGGTCCCACGCCAAGGGAATATTGAGAATTTCAAGAATTTTGGACCCTTGGGCCTTGGGGTTAAGTCAAAGTCAAAATTTTAAAGTAATTAACTTGAAAATATTATTTTTGAGTTAATTAATATGGAATTAAAATGATAAATTCAAATTTCTCAAAATTATAATTTCGAAGGATCCGTATTAAAAGATGATTAAATCTTTTCAACAGTCGAGATTACTTTGACATGGATCAATTGAACTAGTCGTTGGAGATTTTATCTTATAAATTAGAGATCTTTGTCGTTGTTTCAGCCTATCCGATCTCTCGGACTGCACTCGCTCTTGAAGCTCTCCTATAGTATTTTCTCTGGAATAATACAAACAAAGACTTTGGAGTTTTACTCGATGGTGGTGTTCCTTTTCAATATTTTATGGTAAACTGTTCTTAAAATTCTCACGGTGATTATTTTAATTGATTGTTGATTAATGGCTCTTGTAGAGTAATCGTTACATTATGTGACTGCATTTAGGTTACTAGATCTAGGGTAAAAATATTAATTGGATCGATTTGATGCTTATCTCCAAAATTTCATGAAAATTTTATGTTTTATCACTATTTCTCTATTAGTTTAACAATTTAACTTTAAGTGTGCGTAAATATTTGGATTTAGAATTGGGCGTTTGGGGAAGTCCTAGTTTGGACCAGCTTGACTCCCAAGGAGATAAGATCTCAAGAGCCCTCCGATCTAATTCCCAAGCCATTCCTAAATTCCATTTTGCATGGTTTTTCCAAGTTTGTGCCTCTCTCTTAATTTATTTTTTTTTAAATTCAGTCAATGCTTTAACCGACCATCGCAGCTTGATCTATAAAGAAGCAAGGTAGATTTGTAAATATTGATATTTTTTAACTCACTCGGGGTTTTGGGTTTCGTGCATATTTCCGGTTTTTTCCGGGGTTCGTTGGTTTCTAGTTTTGCAGTTCTATTGGGAGATTTTTCAGAAATTTTTTTAGATCTAAGCGATCTAGGTCTGGAGGGTAAGATTTGGTCTCGGTGGATTGATCCGGTTGAAGATCTAGGCGTGATCTTCCCTCAAAGTGTAAATCGTGTGCATTTAAATCTATATTTTTTAAAATCAAGTTATACCGGTAAAATTATTATTTCGGGTGAAGAAATTTTTGTGCTCGAATGATCTGCGGCATTTTTTTCCTTCCTTAAATCTCATTTTTTGTTGCACCCTTTTTCTCCATGCCGCCATTATCTCCCGTTTACTTATCGCTGGCTTCCATTCCTCACCGTTGAACCAAAAACACATTGTTCGTACGCATCCATTCCCTTCTTTCTCGCACATGGATCCCATCTCCGCACCCTTCTCGTGACCGCCTTTTCCCTACCTAAGCTCCTTCGTTGGTTGTCATCCTTCAAAGATTCGCGTCCTCTCTTTAATCCGCGTCTCTTTCATACTACTCCTGTCGCTCAAAATTTCTTTACTCGTTACCTTCTCTCAAGTATACCGCCTCCCTCTTCCTTGTGGCTTCCTCTATCCTTGTTGTCCTCTCCACGCCGGCCTCACAATCGCTACCCACCATCCCCGTCCACATTTCTCTACGCTCGCTAACGCTCGCTCCGGCCTTTTGATTTGCGTGCCCCCTCCCTCATTGACCTCGCGTAAATATAACACTAACGCATTTGTTTTTCTTTTTTCTCTTTTCATTTTTTAGTTTTCATTTTAGGCTTAGATATTTCTTTTTAACTTTAGACTTTTAAAGCTTTAAAATTAAAAAGAAAAATCTAACACTCTTAAATTTTTTCCATTTTGTATTTATGATTTTTGTTAACTTTAGATTTTAGTTTTTGATTTTCGAATTTTTTTTTTTTTACTTTGCCATAGTTTTAGTTTTTTTTTTAATTTTTCGACTTTTATTGAGTTTAGTTTAGTTAGGCGAGTTTTAATTTAACTTTAGGATTTAATTTTTTTATCTTTTAGAAACTTTAATGAATAAAAAAAGTTACAAAAAAATCCTCTAACCTTTTTTAATTTTAGCTTTAGTTGTACATGTATTTCCTTTTTTATTTTTTAATTTCACTAAATTTAGACAAGAAATAAAAATTTAAAAAGACCAAAAATTTTAATTTTTAACTTTAGAAAAAATCTCACTTTAAATTTTTTTTTTAATATAGTCAAGGGTGAGCTTTAAATTTTGAGACTCGAAATCCTAATCAAAATAATACATACATGCAAGGCCAATTCAATGAAGTCAAGCTGTAATAAGAATCCGCAAAGGCCGGGATACCTTCTCCAAGACTTCACTTCCTTCAAATGCTATCACATTCTCGCAGAATCAAACAAAGAGGCGACTTCTACAACAAGCACACTTGGCCCAAGGAGACCTTAGCACAAATGGCGGAGATCCAGAAACAATCTATATACCATGAAAGTAGAAAATCGGAAATAGAAAATGTAAAAGAATTGGTAATCGAAAGATGTAAGGTCATGTCATTCGTGAGTTCTCTACTAATAAAATCCATACCCGTTTCCAGTTTAAAAAAAAAAAATCAATCTAAGGTTTGACTATATATTTCGAATCTAATTACTTAGAATATCATTTAAAATTGGAATTTATTGAAAATGGTTTGGCATTTAAATTCGATATACCCTCATGATAATATTTTTTGTTTCGAATTTAAATTGTTGGTTCAAAGTATTTTATGCTTATAGCTTTGGTTGATTATCGTTTAATGAGCTTTAATTGTGATTTTTAAATTACTTGAACTGTAATTAATTGTTTAAGTCAAATTTTGGGAATATTTCAAGTGATGATAAATTGCATGTCTTTACCACATTGTTAGCTACAATTGTGAGGTGTGTTTGTTTGAACATCACCGTGGTGGATTGATTTTACAGTGGCGCTTGTATATCAATTACTTGACTTTAACTTCGATGGGATATTTTGACTCCACAAAGCATCGGTTCTAAGCTTTAAATCTAATTTGAATCTATATAATTCATGAATATTAACAAGTATTTGGTCAATTTAACTTTGTCTCCCGAATTGGTTGGTTTTCAACTTTCGCCCTCTTCATTTTCGTTGGGGTCTACCTCCCTTAGCTTGGCAAGGGGACATCTTAGATAGAGAGAGATCAGATCGTAGACAAAATTCCCCCGATCCGAGTCGTTGTCGCGTACTCCGGACATTCCGTGTGACAACACACTTCGATCTCAACGCAAATGGTAGGGAATTATCACTTACTCCTGGATTTCACACGCAAGAACTCTACTAGAAAATTTTGAAACAAATTTTTTTAATGAAATTATGTGTGGGATGCACAAGATTTGACCGCCTACCATAAGAGTTTTATCGCTCCTAAATTTTCTTATTTGCTTGGTTTCAATGGACGACCCTCGTCTCCAAAACCAACCCTCTACTCTTCGAAGCCCGCATTTACATGGCCGAAGCATCAAATCCACTTCGCCGTTCGCTACGATTCACAACCCAATTTCTATTGTCTTCAACTCAAAGGAATCATCATCCATATTCTCGGCTCGATTCTGCCTAAGGCACTTTTCATCTCAACATCGATGGCATGGTGGAATTCTTTTTTTTCCAAGAAAAAACTCTATATTTACATATAAATATGGTAATACTTTTCCGCTTACACTTCTTCTTCATTTTGCATATCAAGCTAATCACAAAATTTTCCTATTCAAAATCAAACCAAATCTAATTTTATATAATAAAAAAAATTGTTTGTCCTCCTTATCATTCTAAGAATTAATTTACATCATATTCACTAAAACAAAAACATGAGACATCTACAAATTTCATTACTATATTTTTTTTTAAAACTCGAAAATGATGTTGAGGCCCTTACTTCCCATTTCTCGGTTTCCACCGTACAAGCTCCTCGGTCCTCCAAAGTAATGCTTCTTTTGATAGCATATATGCCTCCATATTCAACTCTTTGGAAGATATGTATTGATAAATAGAGCTAAAGTTTTTTTTCCAAGTTCCCTAATTCTCCATTTCCACCGTAGCACACCCTCGGCTTGCAAACTGGGCAGAACCCAAGAACCAGTCAATAATGATACGAAAATCCATAACATGTAACCGCTAATAACCTTCTTTAAAAACAATGAACAATGTAGCCCATAAAGCCATTTATTCTCGCTTTATTGTTTGTCCTCTTCCAATCCTTAATTTCCATTTTAGACTCCTACCATTAGTTGACCAAAGGACACCTCCGCCGCCACATACTAAGGCAGATTATACCCATCAAAGAAACAACAAATATGATTTTCAATCATGTCCGTATTTCAGTTGTTCTTGGGTTTTTTTTTTTTCCTTTTGTTCCAAAGTAAAAGTTTTTCATTATCCGATTGATCAATCCATTAGTATTCCCCACGACATTCCCGTCAAAAAATCACTATTTCTCTTCGAAAATCCAAATACACCAAGAAACCAATAAGGGAAGGTTTATGCTCTTGGAATTTTAAAAACCATCTTCAAGCCCCTGTTGTAAAATCCTCCTATTCCTGCCTAAAACAACTGAGCAGGCCGCTTCACTACCCGCTAAATCGAATGCGAGAATTCACATTCCAAAACCGTGTGGTTTATAGTTTCATCCCGATTTTTACACATAACACATATGTCCGGCCCAAAGATAACCTTTTTTTTCAAATTCTACCATGTTAGTATTTTTCTGCATCATAAGTAATCAGCGAAACATTTTATCTTATGACATTTTAAGTTTCCAAAGAGATAATTCCCACCAGTCTCCAGCCTTCCTCCATTTTTCCCATACCAAACCTCATATGCCCCTCAATGTTGATCACCCCTGAATTCCAGTTCCATGACCAACAAAGCTTGTCCTCTTCAGAATTTAAAAAAAATTCCAGAACTTCCCAAAGACTCCACATAGGCAGTGGTGGAATTATCATCGATTCTAGAACGACCATAACTTATTTTCCGAATGAAGCGTACAGTACCTTGAAGAGTGTAGTTCACAGAACATTGCTTTCGCAGGTTGATGGATCGATTACAAGTCGCATCCTCATACACGAAAATCATGGTTCCCACCATCCCTTTTCACTTTGCAAGGGACGCGGATTTTGTTCTGCATGCTGCTAATGTTTTTATTGCAGAAAAAGAAAGCTAATTGTTGTGCCTTGCAATGGGTGGGTGTGAACATTCAGCACCGAAATTTTTATATTTTGTATGATCTTTCTGTATGAATCAGCTCTCGTCTATGCCTCCGTACACTGTGACACTCTCCAAGTTCTCAACGTCCTCTGTGAATATATATAAATAAGTCATTAATGGTGGTTCTATTGTTATTTCATAATAAAGCAAAGCATGGCTACCTATGTTCTTGTTCCGCCCCTTCTGGACTTCTATTGACTGGGTACGATTTGTAACTCCTTGTTATATAATAACGTATTTGTCCTCTCCATTGTTGTGTAATGTTTATATTTTTTTATATAGGTAATTTGGTTTATGTATTTTAAATTTCTCATTCACATATATATTTTAAACTCTTATATAAATAAAAATTAAATCTATATTTCTAAAGTAAATTTATATAAATAAAAATTAAATCTATTTATATGAAAGTTAAATGTATGTTTATGAAAGGAACTAAATATGTGATTGTATTGGTACAATGTTTTATTATTTTATGTTGAAGATGGGAGTGAGTTATTTATGAGAATAAAAATTGTTTTATAAGATGTGTTTAGGCGTTTATTCGTATTCTACTAAATTGTGGTATAATATTTGGTGTAAACTTTTTTATAAGTGGAAAATTATGATATTTTCAAAATCAATAAAAAAATATCTAACAAAATTTTAAGTAAAAATTAATCTTTAAACTTGAGAATTAATAAATTTGTAAATTAAACATAAAATTATAAAATTTTTTTTATAGAAAGTTAAATCGTTAAATATAAATTTAAATAAGATTTAAATGTATGATTATAAAATAAAACTAAATATGTAATAATATTGATCCTTTATTCTAAGTCACACTGCCATCGCGACCTGTGACAAAGGCCCACCTCTCCCTTCTCCCCCGCACGATCTCATCGAGCCGGCAGCATCCATGGATGCCGGGTGGGGTGCCGATCCGTCTCCCGTGCCCCGCATCTCTCGTCGTTCAATATACTAGTTGCTCTGATCTTTCCAAATGCCCCCTCTCCGAGACACAACAGAAAGTTTCCTTGTCGAAACTCGATTGTGATCCCCACGCTCGAGTCACGGGATGAAACATACATCGACCCTAAATTTGGAAAATAGAGGTTCATTTGCCGCCTTGCTGTGCCTCCGGCCCTCCCCCAAACTGGTGCAGGCGTGGGTTCGCAGGAACCGCCACCTATCTTAGAAGGGATCAAGAGTCATTTTGTAGGGAAAGGGTTCTTTCGTATTCATCTTCGAAAATCGCGTAAGATAAACCCCATCTCTCGTAAAAATCGACCCATACCATGGTGCCTACAAGGGTTATATCTCGAAAAAATGGTTTCCCGACTTCTGACCCGACCAAGATGCCTTCCGCGGTCCCGTACTGTCTGCCTCCTCATTTTCCATTGTACTGCTGAACTAGAAATATTTGCAAACCATCTTTAAACTCACTAGGAAAGTATATATATCGTTGTGCTGAGAAAAGATCAAGATTTTGTGCATGGATTTGTGTGGAGGTGGATCCGGAAGCAGGGTTACCTAAGTAATAAAACCAACTCTATTTGCATTGGATGCACATCCTTGAACTAGATTATGAATAGCTACCTTCTTCAAATGTCGACACCGCCATTGTGCCTATGGCCCCACTGGCAATCGCAAAAAAAAGATCGCGAAGAAAGTGAAACGCGAAAGCGTATCAATGGACCAAAGCGGTAAAATAGACATCAAAACTCGAGGCAAAGGTCCAAAAAAGAGAGCACATCCATGCCCCTGCGGGACACCCATCAAGGAGATGGGATCAACAATCCTATGAAAACAAAGAGGAAATCAATCCATAGAGACCATTAAAGAAGTATAAGCAAGAGAAAACAAACAAAGACAAGAGTGAACAATCGAAGCTTCCCTCCAACGGAAAAGGTAAAGAGGAAATTTCATGACACAGTAATCCCTAAAGTCTCCCCTCCCCCACATATGCGTATAACCAAAAAGAAAATTATTGATTCGCCAAGCTCCGTAGGATGAGATCCTCAAAAGACCTTCTAATAGAGCAAGAAGAAACCACAGAGAAGCAAGGGAGGAAGAAGCAGAAGACAAAGGACTCAAGGGAGCCAACCTACAATAGAAATGTTAATCTAAGGGAACACTCAGAACAAGGCCTCCAAAGGGAGGAGCTCCTACCACCCCCAATAATAGTAATGCGAATCGTCTGGAACCGTAGAGGACTAGGGAACTCACAAAATCGAAGCCGTCAAGGACCTTATGAAAATGTAATCTCTAGCAGATATCCTCTTGCTCCAAGAGACAAAAATCTAAGGAAGCCCTTCTAGAGATCAAGAAAAGAAAATGGCAAAAGAATGCAGTGAGTTAAGTAAGTGCAAGGGATCCCGCCAGGAGGAATAGCTACCCTTCCGGAAGGAAGACCATTTCGTGCTTTGTCAGCTCCTTCAACACTCAAAGATCGGAGTTACATCGATTTGAAACACATATCAAGTAAGTTAACCTCGCACTCTTCAATTTATATGTTGCAAGAATGTGGCGTTAAAAGAAAGAATGTCAGTAATCTTTAAATTAATTCCCCCAAACAATATTATCATCGATTGGAGATCTCAATATAGTGATGAATGTAAAAGAAAATGAGGAGGAAGAAGTACTAAGGACCAAATGATACATGTGGTAGAAGACATAATGTAAGCCAAAGGATTTAATGGATTTTAAACCAAAGAAAGGGTTATATACTTGGACCAATAATAGGACAGGGAAGATCACATCTCGACTCGTATCGATAGGTTTTTAGTACAAAGCATTATGTTGATGGAAAGAAGGCTCATTTCTTCAACCATTCTTCCCAAACTCACCTCGGACCAAACCTCCATCCTCCTCTCGCGATGGAAGAGGAAGAAAATTTGGGCCCTATCCCATTTAGATTTAGCCCTTATGGAGTGTGGGAAAAGTGGCTTCTTTGAGATAGCTCAGAATGGCTTGGCCCCATCGTCGTTGGTTCCTCCAAACATGTTTGGGAAAAAGACTAAAAAACTCAAAAAAAGCCCTTATGAATGGAGCAAATTCCAACAAACACTCCTAATAGTCAAATAAAGGAAGCCAGTGCTAAGGTACCGGGGAAATCTTCAAAGAGAAATGGACACCTCATAGATATAACAAAAGCTGCACTGATAGAGAGCAGCCGTTTCAATGCACTCTTTTCGCTCTCGAAAATGAAGAAGAATACTAGAGGCTAAGTCCTTGGGCCCTTTGGTTAGAACTGGAGACAAGAACACATCCTATTTTCTATGGAGAATGCAGTAGGTCACGTGCGGGGCTTCCGCAACCACATCTCAGAGATCACAACCATTGAAGGGATGCCCTTGTGCTGCATATCAACGTCGTTATCAGTTTCCCATTTCCAAAATCTATACAAGAAAGGAGGATGAAGGTACAAGAGATGGGTCAGACAATTTCTTAACAATATCCCTTCCTTGGAATAAGGAGGACAACATAGCCCTTTTGAAGCAAATCAACGAGGAAGACATCTAAAATCATCTCGTCCATGGAACCAGATAAAGCTCCGGGTTGACTCTGCCTCCACACCACTTTTATAGGATATGCCGGGATATAATCAAAGCAAATCTAGTTAGGATGATCAAAGGATTCCTTCAAAATAAAAAATGGGGAGTTAAAGCATCTTAACTCTACTTTTCTAGCATTAATTCCAAAAGAAACAAACCTCGATCCTTTCGATAGGTCTGTGTCTATCTCTCTTGCAGTTGCCTCATATAAGATCATTGCAAACCTCTTGCCAATAGAATTAAGTCAGCTTGGTAGCCTTACGCATCTCGCAAGGAGGCTTTGTTAAAGGAAGACATATAATCGGATAACGTAATTCAAGCACAGGAAACCATGCATTCCAAACTTTGTTGTCATCCCTAGAGACACTTTGAGTTGTGAAAGACCAAAGGCCTAGACATCTTATAATAAAGCACAAGGAGCATATGATATAATATGGGAAGACACGAAAAGGCTCCTCATGCTATCTCTTGTAAACAGAAGGTTAATTTGAATGGGACCAAAACTTTCGAAACTCGACACAGTGGAAAGAAATACCTGGGCAGTAGGCAAGGTGTGAAACTCTAATAAAAATAAGTCAAACAATTCAAAGACAACTTACCGTAAAGAGGGTTGGGTTCTAAAATACTCACAGAGATGAATAATCGAAGGTGTTTACTACGATGAAAGATTGGAGATACTAACCGTCATTGGGGTGATATCCAGAAACAAATATCAACATGTAATGGGCTTAAAAAATTAAGAATCCATACATGACAATAAAATTTTAAAAATAACATCCCATAGAAGCTAATATAGCAGAGCATGGTTGAAGTGGAAAATGAATAAGATATCACACCCGAGCCATATTTAAAGTGCTTGACAGTTCTAGAATGAGTATCAATTAGGATAAATTCATACCAAAAACTGTTGAGCCACTCGCATGCTAGAACATGATACAAGCGAAAATGGATGAAAATGAGATGAACAATTAAACTATCACATATAGGGGAGAGATCGTGAAGCACAAAGACCAATCCTCGTTAAAGATAGAACTCCTCATCATTGAAAACCTCGCATCATGATCTTTTGCATTCATATAAAATTTCAACAAAATGCATACAAAATTCTCTCACAACATATTTTTGAAAACTGAACCCTCTACAATATGTTCTTGGGGATTTTTATAGGAGAAAAACGAGTAAATGTGGAGTGAATGATGAACATTAAATTGATTCATTAAGACAGCATGGACGAAGCGTCCACGCCCCTACCGCTTAATGGCACCGCATTGCCGTATTTACTTTATAGGCATGGTTGAGGGGTCTTGCTGTGTCGATATCCGACCTCTAATGTTTCTTTGGAGTCCTTTCTCGTTGCAAAGCCTCTCTGCTTCCGTTCTCCTCGAATTTGTGAACCGGATAGAAAGTCTCCAAGGGCCTCCATACTCCATAACCGCTAGTTCGGATCGTCTTTAAGAAGCTTCTCGTCGTTGTAATTAACTCCGTTTCGGGGTCGAGGAGGCATGGAGGTTTTAATGGGAAGATGTACCATTCCGGAGAAAGACGTCCGCCGATATTAAGAACAAATATGGTCGTTTCTGTGTTCTTTAGTCTTCCCACTCACGTCCTTTCATTTTGAATAAGGATTAAAGCGTTTAATCTTCAATTTTAGGCTTTAATCGACCTTTAAATCTCTATCGTCGTTACATTGGCCGCAACCGTAATGGTTTTCCGTATTCCGAATCACAATGGTCGTACGTAGACAAGAGTGAATTAACCACCAGAACAACCCCGTACAATGCAATAGACTCATTATAAAATCCGGGGAGTGGTGGAAGGAATGTTGTGGAGGCCCTAGTTGATAGCGGGAGAAAGAAGGAAACCGATGAAAAACATGCGAATGGGAAGAAACTAATGAAAATGAATGAAAGCTGGACATTTGGATGTGGGACCCGCCGGGGTGGAGGGAGACAGATGCGACCGTCAAATCTCAGAGGAGATCGACGGCCGAGATGCCGTGATGAAGTTAAATGGTCGCGGATGAACAAATATGCATGGAGGATGTGATGCAACGCGTACCATCGATTTGGATCGACCGGACGCGTCACGATTGGATCGGGGATCGCAACGGGGAGGCGAGGGTGACACCTTTAGAACTTGTGATTGGCAATGCACGGACAGCACTGTACCGCCCGATCCGGAACAAGATCGACGAAGTGAGATTGAATTGGCAGGAGGAAGACCGGGAGCGATGGGAGGGCGTCGATGAGATCCGGGGCCGTCGAATCTCGAGAGATCAACGGCCACGATCGCATCTAGAGGGATCGCGACTGGGGAAGACAACATGAGGGACGCATGTGGCCAGCGCGATGCGATTAGCGTTGGGCCGGCTTGATCCGTATGGATCGAACCCGCTCAGGATCGCAAGGCGGATAAACAATAGCACTATCGCATCGAGGTTTTTGACTTAACAAAGAAACACGCTTCGCCTCCGTCTTCCGATTGCGATGTGCTCTTCACATTTAGTGTTTCCTGGCCTCGAAAGACCCGTGTGCATGGAGGGAAGTGGTTAGGGCCGGGCCGAAGGGGACTAGCCTCGTTATAAGTAAAGTGGGTTTCGCCTATTTTAATGCTTTTTAAGGCCAAAGGAGGTATTCGGGTAAGGGGAACAAGGGGTTATTAAACCAAAAAAGGTATTTGAAATATTTAAAGGGGGTTTGGGATGATTTAAAGGGTAAGTGGGGAATTTATAAGGGGAGGAAGAGTGATGAAAATAGAGGCTTAGAGGGAATGAAATAAGAGGGAAAAGGAGGCCTTTGGGTTTCTTCTTCACAAACCAAGAGGCTTTAAAACTAGGAACAACAATAAGGATTTATCAAAGTGGAAAGGCACAAGGAGGCTTCAAGGATGATGTGTTTTCGCAGGGAATGTATTCCTGAAAGCTCAAATACGCTTGACCCCTATTTGCTTATCAAAAAAAATTAATAGGGCTAACATGATCAACACTACAATCTAAGAAAAGAGAAAGGCATGTCGGTCAAGTTAGATGTGGCCAACACTTTCGACGCTTGGGTAAATTTGTCCTTCTCTTTAGAAAGTCTCTTTCCTCCTCTTGATTTTCAAAAGAATTTGTCAATTTGATTAAAGCATGCACCAACAGACCTTGGATTGCTCCCTTGGTAAATGGGAGGCCATTCAGTTACTTCCAAGAATGAGGGGGTTGGAGGCAAGGATGCCCCTCTCTATCCTTTCCTATATTTCTGCGTACACTGCTGTGAAATTGGAGATGCATAAGGCAGATGGAGTTGCCTCCAGCTTGAGAATACGAAGGAGCTAGATCCAATAAATCATGCTCTTTGTTGATGACCTCATGTTGGAGTGAGCCCCGTAGAATAAATTTCTTGGCCGTTCAAAGCCACCCTCCAAGTTTACCGCCGTAGCATCTCGGTGCATTGATAAACGAAAGAAAAAGAATTGTCTACAAGCTGAATGTGGGAAAGAATGAGATACGTAAAGCAGCTCGATCTTGGGATTCAATGGATATTCTAGATGGGATAAGATAAGCTATCTCGGATTGCTCTTTACATTGGGTATTAACAAAGTTCATTCGTGGGAGGGAGTGTTAAATAAAATCAAAGGGAAAAAATCGATGCCTAGGAGGGCAAGATAACACATGAGTGTAAACCAACTCGATTAAATCGGTCCTCTCATCTTCCGATTTATCAAGCTTCATTCATTTTGCTCCTAAATCGATTTCGGGCAAGCAAATGTTCTATGCATGACTTCTTGTGGCATGGTGGAAAAGGAAACCAAAGGCAAAATGCATCCGGTCAAATGGGACATAGCCAAACATTCTCCGCGTGAGGGTGACTCCAAATCGCAGATTCGTACCTCACTAACACTTCACCTGGCCGTAAGATATTGTGGTAGATGCATAGCCACTCCCCGATCACCCAGTTATAAGCCACATCCTCGCATAAATATGTCCCAAGCATTTACATTAAGAAACCCGCAGATACCACCATCAGAAAAGAACGCAACTATGTGAGTCTGCAAAAAAGGAATACAATTCTTTCCGTTAACAATCGTATCAAACTCCCGTGAAATGGCGAAGAGTGAAACTGGGACAAATAAGATAACGGGTCACGCATCTCTTGAATCCAACGCTAATCTTGTGGAAATCATGGAATTGTTGAAGAGTAGAGGCATAAAAACAATATACGATATCTCCGATTGGGACGCACGCCGCAACCGGACCGCATCGAAAGTTAACAATATTCCATCTTCAAATAAAAGAGGCGTAAACGCTCAAGGTCGAGTTCAACGATGCTGCCCCAAAGGCATAAAATTTTTGAAGACACTTGGGGATGGGGATCCTCCGGGAATTGGCTCCTTCTACCAAGGGATACGCTCTTTCTGCAACCACAGCCGAGACATACCCCTACCTCAAAATAAAGTTTTTGGGCCTGGTGTATGGATAATGGCAATCGCTAAAATAAACTTCTTCTTTGGACACTAATGTACAAAAAAATCTCGACAGAAATTTATTGAAAAGAAGCATAGTTGGTTCCGTATAGATGTGTGCACTCAAGAAACAAGCCCCCGGAATCCACGTACCATATGTACGTTGTTTGTCCCTTTACCAATAAAGTTTGACTCTCACTCATGGCCTCGAACGTTGTCGTCCCTTCCAAAATCTCAACATTGACCCTCTACCAAACATGGAAGCACCGATACCCTCCTCTCGACCTCCAGCAACAACCTTTGGCTCGTGTCCGGATTACCATCCCCAAGTATGTATGTTGAAACTATGGCTCGCTAGAATGAACAGATTTTCAACAATATAGCTTGGACTCTATCAATGTATTTGCTAAAGCAAAAGGACTTCTATTCAAACATCAAGCACCCAAGTCCTTAAATCAATCTTCATTGCACCCCGAGGAAAAAATATGGTTCGGGACCTATGTATTTCGACATGTGTGAATCAAAGTGATTGTAAAACCCCAACACAACTTAGAGTGGAGGCTAAGATTCAAGGATGAAATCTTCCAAAGTTGGTGGAGGAAGCAAGGAATAGCAATGGTCTTTGATGGAGCCTCCAAGGGCAACCCCCGGTATCGCGGTGCCGGTGGCCTTCTATATGCTTCCCGTATGGTTACACAAGAGAAACCTTCACAATTGGGGTCTAGGACAAAATAAATAATCAAGAAGAAATGTTTAGTTTGGATAAAAGCCCCAAATTGCTAAAGAAAGAGGACACAAGGAGCCGCAAGTATTTGGAGACTGACTCGAAATTCGATAAAAAAAGATATACTCGAAAGGCGGCTCAATGACGCCGGCCTAAACAACAAAGGCTTTCCCCCCCCTCCCACAAGAATTCAACTCCTTTCTTCCGTTTCAAATGCTTTCATATCTAAGAGATTCAAATAAAAAAGTTGATGCTACTTATGCCAATAAAGGTTGTCTTCTAGTTCAAGGAGATCTAAGCATAAACGATGGAACACTCAAAGTTGCATTCCATGAATGTAACTCAACATGTAATAGGGATATGTTAGTAGTTTGTACTAGTATCAATGCTGTGCCTTGACCCAACCTGGAGCTTTCTCTCATTAATAAAAAACAACAACCATTTCATTAAAAATATGTAATAATATTAGTATCATGATTTATTACATGATTTTTTTAAAAAATAGCATAAATTAATAAACTAACAAACTAGTGAATTAAATCATAGAATTATAATAAAGAACATCAAACTTCATCAACAAGCAAGTTGAATATAAATTTAAAATGAGAGAGTTATATAAAGTTAAATGGGTTAAAAAATGATTTTAAAGTAAAATTAAATATTAGTATAATGTTTTATCATAATTAAAAGAAAAATAGTTTTATGTGCTGTCAAACTTGTGAATTAAATTATAAAGAGTAAATTATAATAATGAAAATCAAATTTTATATAAAGTTAAATTGTCAAATATAAATTTAAAATGAGACTTAAATGTATGATTATAAAATAAATTAAATATGTAATAACATTAACATTAGAATAATGTTTTATCATCATTTAAAAAAGTAATGTTATGTGCCCAACTTGTAAATTAAATCATAAAATTGTATTAAATGAACATCAATTTTTACATATAAAGTTAAATTGTTAAACATAATTTTAAATGAGAGTTAAATGCTTGATTATAAAGTAAATTAAATATAATAATATTAGTAATTAAGTGTTTTATTATCATTTTTAAAAATTTGGTGTTATGTTCTAGTGTACATTGAAGGTGTACAAGATTAGGTGTAAATGTAATTAAATGGTTTTATAAATGCCAATATTAACAAACACTTACTTTATAACATATGGATTTCCAAAATTAAAATTATCTAAAACAAACTAAATTATAACTTTATTTTAAATTATTATTATTAATTATATAAAAAAAGAATTATTATATTAAATATATATATACATTTTAAAAAAATACTAAATAAATACTTAATCTTGAGATTTAGTGCCAATTTAATATGGATATTTTTAACTTGTAAATATGTTTTACATAATATCATGGTCATAATATGGCTTACTAATACACACAAAACTATAACTCATGTTTATATGACAATTTTTTTACAATTTTTTATTTGTGACTACTACTAAGAATATTGTGAAATATTTAGTAGAGGTTAAATCTCTTACCACCATCTATAATCATTATTATTGATAATTAAATTAAAATTTTGAAACCCTATTCCAAAATAGACACTTCTATCAACATACATAATTATTTTATTTATATTATTTAATCAAAGGCTATTTGAATATTTCTAAATGACTAAGGAAAGGAATATAATAAAAAGTACTTATATGTGTGGATTTGTTTTTCAAAATTATTAAACAAAAACACATACTCATAATCATTTTTAAAAATTAGTAGGATTTGTACATAATAATTACTTTTAGCTTTTGACAAATGTTCTCTATGTGTACATTGTAGCTGAACAGACAAAGGAAGAATTATAAATAACAAAAGAGGGCTATCTAACTATTTTCACTTACATTTACACTCCTTGGAATGCCTAATGGATCCAAAAGTGTAATTTATTTGATATCTAAAACCATTATGCCTATATGTGTAAATATATCAAAAGATTTGCACAAAAATGGAAAAATTACAACACATACTAATCGATAAGATACAGGATCGCATCTTCATGTGCCCTTTTACACAAATTTATACAAAAACAAAGCATTATCAAGAATTATCAAAAGACATTCTACTAAATTGAGTGGGAAGCGGATATTTTTGGGTGTTGGAGACTTGATATCACCGGTGATGAACAATTGATACTCTCATGCAAGGCTGATCTTGGTAAAGGGAGTTTGAGATGAAGGACTTGGGCCTCTCATTATTTCTCGGGATTAGAAATTTGGCAACGCAGTTGATGGACCTGTTTGTGTCTTGGAGGCATGCCCGAGATACCGGAGAAGTTCAACATGCATACGTGCCTATCGACACCTCTTCCCCGGTGGTTGGAGGAAAGAGGATGCTACATCTATAGAGAGGTAGGGATGCCATCATGACACAATGTGTTGGTTTGTTCTTATGTATCTAGTCAATACATGATCGACATTTGCTATGCTATTAACCAAATTTTCTTGTTGCGTGTTGTTTCCCCTACCAAGCTCTTTTTGGAAGGTGGGGAAGCATTGCTGAGGCATCTCGTAGGCACACGGATATGGATCAGGCATGATAGTTTGATGAGTTGAAGTTATTATTTCAAATATGCGTATTGGGCAGAAGCCCAACCGACGAAAGAGCACATCTCAGAGGGATTTTCGCATCGTGTTCAAGGCCGCTGCACAGGAAATAGAGATCCGTAGCACTCGCCTCCCGCGGATGCTTTAGTACATGGTGCCAAGTTTGGCCGCATGCGAGGCTATATGGATGAGGAAGATCCTACGGGTTGTTCGCTGACACTTAGATCCTAACGTGATATATTGTGACAATCGAGTTGCATTAAACTCTTAGGTTAATCCAAGATTTCATGATATATCTAAAAATATTGGACATCCCAAGACCATCATATCGTAGATCAGCAGAAGATCATGTTACTTTCACATTCTCACGAGGATCGGGATGCTGACATTCGACGAAGGTGCTCACCACAGAGAAAATTCGAATACCATAGAGGCAAGATCGTGTGCATAATCCTATCTTGTTGAGAGGGAGGCGGATTGCAACAAGATGATGAGCTTAGTGAAAAGAAGTCACCTTCACTAAGTGGGCCCACAGATATTTTTTGGCGCAAAGTCTATTTTTAAACTATGTTTATTTTTGACATGTCGAATACACTATGAGTTGATGCTATTTTTTTGTAGATGGTTGATCAAGTTGGAAAAATAGATGAACTTCTATTTTTAGACATATTGGGTATAATCCATTTTTAGATTGCCGCCTAAAATAGATATATATGTCGAATATTATTAGCTCTTAATACTATTTGGACTCAATATTATCTTATTCTCTTGGAGCACTTCGCTATGTATTTATTGTAGGACAAAGAACAAAGAAGGAATTATTCACGCTATTCCCCGAGGGTTAAGTGGAGCTATTGCATGGAGACACTGGCTAGAACTCATGTGACAGAGTTTGCTAGAGTTGTAGAAGTAGTTGGTGGTTGTGTCTGCTAACCTGCCGCTAGGACACAGCTTGAGTTTGAAGTTGTATCTAGTTCAATCATCAGATACTCTAGTGAGAGTGGTGTGAATTAATTATTGATTAATTCACTAATTATTAACTCATTAATCAACCGAAGAATACATCGCTTAACCAAGGCATGGACGCTTCACGGAGACCAAAGTGGAGAGATAGGTAGACAGTGTGACTTTGGCTGTGACTATAGTGATGCATCGATCGTATCCAACACGGTGAGGAGTTGCCAATGAGATTGCGGAGAAAGGTCGGACCAATTCGAGTTCATTCGAGCCATTCTTCAAATAGGATTGGGGGCAAGAGAGGTAGGGCCAGCAGGTGGTAGAGATCGGTGATGGATTTGCTGGGGACGACTTGATTAGTGTAGCCATTGGAGATACTCGAGAGCTGTGATAACTTCTAGCTATGATTGTTACATGATCTATATGACATATATTATATACGTATAGTCGCTTTTTAGCTTCAGTGCTTTCCCGTTAAAACACTCTGTGGTGTTCATATGTGTGAATTTATGGTTTCAATGTGTGCATGCAATTGATTTAATTTCCGCATGTGATGATCAATGAGTGGAATATATGTATCGTGTATGAAGTCAAATAGTAAAGGATCAAAGAGAATATTATGCATATAACATATCGCTATAATTTCTACACGGAATCTAAATACCAACCGATAAGAGTACCCCAACAAATTTCTTGTGATAGCCGTAATAACATTCAAGATACAAAGAAACCCTGTTAAAACCTCAAACAAGAAAAATCTCGAGCCTATTAGAATGACTCAAGTAATGGCTCGAGAGCCGGCATAGTTAACCTTAATTTAAGTCCAAATAAATATCAAGTTACAACAGGCCAAGGTCAAGCTTGAAATAAAATTATAGTAACCCTTAGGTCAAATGATGAATCATGCAAGAACTCCTAATCGTAAAGTGTCGTAGTTATCAAATCCAAGGCACCTTGGAAATCAAGGTGGGTTTGCTCACATGAGCGTGGGTAAGTAAACCTCGCAATACCATAATCTCTTCAAAATGCAATTCCAATTTCTTTCCAAGTAAAACCACCACCGGAAATTTCAACTCATGTGGAAGCTTTATTTTCTCCTTCAAACTTATGGTTAAAAACAATATTTAACATTCCTTTTCATAACAAGTTGAATTAATATTCGATATAAAATCAGAATTCATTAAATTTCGACCTTCAATCTCATTCAATGCAAGTCTCTACCGTAATAATGTGTTAATGTTAGATCCATATAATTATTTCTTACAACCCCGAATTCAATAGGACCATGGTACCGCCGCCCTCAAATATGCCTTTTAAATTGAATCATATGCTTATCCAATTCTTGTTCAATCAAAACTCAACCGCCCAAACAAACAATTGAACCTTTCGACTCATGGCAATGGAAATTCATATAAAAATTAGATTTGGCTAGAAATAGAATGCTAATATTGCATACCCGTCTATCCAACGCATGCTCAAACCGTAGCGATCCGAAGAACACGACTTTTGAACATATTAGAGTCAAGTTCAATAACTTCGATTCGGGTCCAAACGTAATTAAATCACTTCGTCAAAGACGGCCAATCCCGATTCCAATTTTTTATAGATCGGCCTTCAAATTGAGCTTAGCGTGAATTAGAATTGCAATATATTAAACCAACACAAACTAGGAACAATTCCAAATTGGAATGAGAATTGCAATTGACGCATTCTTTGAGTTGGAATCGAATCGCACTTCGACGCATTTCTAAACAAATCTTTCCCCCACTTAAGATAAGAAGTCATATTTAACAACGTTTGACCGCAAATTAGCTTCTGCATTCATTCATCTACACAAATGTCAATTTAGAGTTTGCATCCTTACCATTCCAACACCGTAAAATTGCCATTGGAACCTACATTCCCATCTCCGTAGCGACTTTTAATTCCGTAAGACAATTCGTGAACGTAAAAACAAGCCACAGATACTTAATGCATCCCTCATCTAGCCACAATTCAACGATTTTCCGTACTTATACTTCGCAATTCTCCCGTGCTTTCATCGTTCAACGACCTTGCCAGCAATTTCGTATGTCAATTTATTAAAAATTGAACATTTAAAATATCACTCTATCCGGCCTGCGCTGAATCGATCAGGCATATTCATTCATCAATTAGGTTAATGTAAATTCAACAATTCAATTCCATCCTAGCACACCCTCCATTGAAAAACCCAACTTCATTAATGCCTATTGAAAATTTGACACATGATAATAGTGCGTTCATTATCTAAACCCAACGATTCCGAATCGGTTTTGCAATAAAAGTAGATATTAACAATTGAATCTCCTCCTCGCTCTCATTAATAGCGATTTCAGACAAAGATTTATATTGGATAGCAAAAACGAAATCTAAAAGAAACAATACTATACAATAGGTTCAACACAAACCATAGATTCAAATGTATCGGAATAAAACCAATTACACAGATTAACGCCTTATGTATTCAAGGATTATGTGCGGTGGTTCTTACACAAAATCGATGTGGATTCAAGCATAAAATTTAGAAATCAAATTACGTATACACATAATACTTACATAAGAATCTCCTTCCTTGGCTCCGATTTCCAATCATTGGCCCTTTACAATTGCCCGTAGGCTTACAAGCAAAAGCCTACTTCTACTCTACTCACACTCTCTCTTATCTCAATGCCTTTGAGGCTTAATAATTTATACAATTTAGAAAAATATAATCTAAGTTCAATCCCTTAACAAAATCCTAAAATCACTCTTGAATCCCTAAGGATCCTCTCACCCATAATTAATGAAACTAATTTCTAAATTAATATTTAGAAAAATCTCTCATCCATTTACATCCTCAACCGACCAATCCTCTCCTATTCGAATTATTTACAATATTTAATTAAAAATACTTAAAACCCACTCAAATCATTCATAAAAACCTAGCCCCTCTAAAAACATAAACCCTAAGTTTAAAATACAAAGTATTTTCCTCTTCGTCTAATGCTCCCCGCATCAAACTCCCCAAGGTTGGAAATGATCATGATCCTCGATCACATTTAAGTCTTTGTCCTTGTCTTCCCGGATCCCATACTTTGTTCTCAAGTCACTGACCGTCGTCGCCGTCGCTTTTCTCCAGTTTCCCATATCTTGTTCGCATCCCGCTCCCAGCCTAGTTTCTCATACTGCCTTTGTCTTTCCCTCGCTGAAATTCCTCTTCTTCGCTCGCTGTCCGCCGTTTCCGAGACACCTTCATCAGCCTTCCGATGATTTCAATCTTCATATCCACCACCGCCGATGTCTCCAATTTCGTTAATTCGGTACCGCCGTAGTCGTCGTCGTTACTACTTTTCTTGTTTCCAACATTGATGTTCCCGTCGTTAATGTTGCCTTAGTTGCCTCAAAGTTTTACTCCCGCATGTCACCCACATGTTGTCGCCTCCCAAACTTTCGTCCCTTCCGGTTAACATTCTCTTTTGCTCATCACCTCGCAAATTTATCTTCGAAACAAATTATCATTTAATTCCTCTTCTCGCGGCAACATATCTATTTATCTCCTCGTTTGTATACTAGCAAGCAAAATCACTTTAGCAAACTAGCATCTCGCTCCTTTCACAACTTCAAGCAATTTACTTCAAGCAGTTCGTAACTTTTTCTCAAAGTTCAAATGTCTCCAAGAAACATTTATTTTTAAGTATTTAATCAACATGCCGCAAATTAGTCTCCAGCGTGATAACCTTCGTCTTCCCCTTTAACAATCTTCGCAATTGTCCATCATCATCTTGATTGACTGAAATCAAATCAAGTCCTTCAAACACCGTAGCCTCATCCTCTATCACCGTAGTAGTTCCAAAATTTTGCCCTCATAGTCTTCTCTTTGCTATACAAACACAAGCCAACTCTTTCTTTGTCACCCATGGTAACAAGTTTACTATGAGACATCATTGTCTCACCTTTCTTTCCGCAACAGTTTCTCTTCTTCCAAGACAATTCCAAATGATGGATTGTCTTCTCGCATCACTCCAGGAACACAATCAAATTGTCGCCTTCAAAATCACAATACCCAATGGTCTCACTTGTTGATTCAAATACTATCAAGTTTTCTCTCAGCTTCCAAGTCTTTCAGATCAAATAAAATCTTTTACCGGCTTTCTACCTTTCTAGCAACACTAGTATGTTGCTGAGTTTTCTTCCAACTCCTTTGTCGCACATCGCATGTCGATTTGCATTCACCATGATACCGTCACCTAGTCTCTCCTTCCTTCCATCCTCTCTGCCCATAACTCCGTCATTCATGAAAACTTTCTGTCTTGCTTCTTCATCAAAATTATCATGTGTGTGCCTTCCGCTCTGTCTTCTCTCTTCAAGATCTAATTTTATACAATTCAACAATTTCATTAGGAGTAGAACTTGGAAACTTCACACAATTTTCTATACCTTCTCACACTGTACTTCTCCTTGACCAATCATTATCGGTCCTTCTCCTCGCACCAATATTTGGATTAGGACTCCTTTGTCTTCATTTCCTCCTAAGACCTTGCTATATCAAAGATTTATCCGAATAGAATTCGATTCAATTCTCTCTCATGCTCTTTAACAAACTTTAAAGCTTGCTTCATCTCCCCGTACTCCCGTACCCGCAAACATACACACAAATCATTAGTTTTAAAACCGCAAGACTTTTCAGCCTTGATCGCTTCCTCAAGCACTTCCCTTGAGCAAATCGCGTGTGGAATCTTCAAATTCCATCTCCCTGCTCAAGAACTATAAGTTCCTCCTTAAATAAGGCAATCACACTTTGCCTCAACTTCATCTCGCAATGGTTGCCAAATCACTTCTTCTTCAAAGGGAAATATCCATCCTCCTTTCTCGTTCTTTTCCGTCTTACAACCATTCCCGTAGTACCCGCAATTGTACCTCCTTTCATTACTCTAATTTCTCTTTATCATACTTTATCATTCATCTTACCGTGGCATTCCTCCTCGAACCTCTTCTTCCGATCCTCCATGATCATCTTCTCCCATGAGTTTTCACTCACCATGAGTTGCACTAGCCTCTACAAATACAGCTCTCCCATCGCCACTTACCTCACCAATCCACTTCACCGACTCCTACCAGGCACTGCTCCATCGCCCCCTGAACCTCTTGAGCACTCTCCTCCTCGCTCTCTCTCTCTGCCATTCCTTCAACTCACTTCCTCTTCGAACACCGCAATTGTCTTCCCCATTCAAATTTTTAGTCAATGTCAGTTCATCGCCATCATCTTCACCGCAACCATAAACCTTAATCACAAATTTCAAATCAGAAAATTATCTCACCTTTAAGATCCCGCATGATCTTGTCCTCCATTCATTTCTACAATCCTCGTTCACCGCAATTGTGTATTGCCGCACATCGCATTTAGAATCTAATCTTCCTTCGTTCTCCTCACACATTTAAATAAAACACAATTCAATTCTCAACAAACCTTCCGCACTTATTCGAAAACATCTTCAATTTCAATAGAGCCAAGCTTGATACCAAAAATGATGGGTGGCAAACCCCGCAATACCTGTAATCTCTTCAAAAAATGCACCTAATTCTTTCAAGTAAAACCAATTAATTGAAATTTCAAATAATGCGGAAGCTTTATTTTCTCCTTCAAACTTATGGTTAAAAACAATATTTAACACATTCCTTTTCATAACAAGTTGAATTAATATTCGCACATAAAATCGTAACTATATTAAATTTCGACCTTCAATCTCATTCAATGCAAGTCTCGGCTCGTAATAATGGAAGTTACCGGCATCCATACAATTATTTCTTACAACCCCGAATTCAACAGACTATGGCACCGCCGCCCAACAATATGCTCTTTAAATTGAATCACGTTTATCCATTCTTATTCAATCAAAACTCAACTCGCCCAAACAAACAATTGAACCTTTGACTCTTGGCAATGGCAATTCACATAAAACTTAGATTTGTCAGAAATATAGAATGCCAATATTGCATACCGTCTATCCAACGATGCTCAAACCGTAGTGATCCGACAAACACAACTTTTGAACATATTAGAGCCGGGGTTCAATAAAATTCTCGATTCGATTCAAACAGAATTAAATCGCCTGCCAAAGACGTCAATCCCGATTCCAATTTTATAGATTGGCCTTCAAATTGAGCTTAGCGTGGAATTAGACCGTACATATTAAACCAACACGTACCGAGAACAATTCCAATTGGAATGAGAATTGCAATTGATGTATTCTTTGAATTGGAATTAGAATCGTACTTCGACGCATTTCTAAACAAAAAGTTTTCCCCCAATTTAAGATAAGAAGCTGTAGTTAACATCGTTCGACCGCAAATTAGCCTTTCCGTATCTATCCAATTCACACAAATGTCAACACGAGTTTGCATCCTTACCATTCCAACGCTCGTAAATTGCCATATTGAACCTACATTCCCATTCGTAGCGACTTTGACTCCAGAAGACAATTCAGAACGGAAAAAAAGACGTTTTCATTACGTATACTTAATGCAACTCCCTCAACGCTACACAATTCAACAATTTTCCAGACTTATACTTCCGCAATTCTCCCGTGCTTACTATTCAACGACCTTGCTGTGCAATTTCGTATGTCAATTACAAAATCGAACATTTAAAATCTTGTCTCCTCTAATCGGTCGACATGAATCGATCGTGCGTATATCGATTCATCAATTAAATAATGTAACCAATAATTCAATGCCATCCTAGCGCACCCTATCAAAAACCCAACTTCATTAATGCCTATTTAAAATTTGACACATGATAATAGCGCATTCAATATTCAAAACCTGTTCTATTCGAATCTGTCAGGTAAAATCGATATTAACAATTGAATCCTCCGCTCTCACACAACGATTCAGACAGAGATTTATATTGATAGCAAAACGAAATTTAAAAGAAACAAGCAGTTATACAATAGGTTCAACACAAAACCATAGATTCAAATGTATCGGAATAAAACCAATTACACAGAGATTAACGCCTATGTATTCAAGGATTATGTAGTGCGGTTCTCACACAAAATCGATGTGGATTCAAGCATAAAATTTAGAAATCAAATTCCGTAGACACATAATACTTACATAAGAATCTCCTCTTGGCTCCGATTTCCAATCATCGCTCCTCATACCTGCTCCGTAGGCTTACAAGCAAAAGCTCGAAGCCACTTTCACTATTAATTTCTCTTATCTCAATGCCTTTGAGGCTTAATAATTTATAACTTAGAAAAATCTAATCTAAGTTCAACTTCTAACAAAATCCTAAATCACTTTTTTGAATCCCTAAGGATCCTCTCTCACCCATAATTAATGAAACTAATTTATAAATTAATATTTAGAAAAATCTCTCATCCCTTTACATCCTCAACTCCATCAATCCTCTCCTATTCTCAATTATTTACAATATTTAATTAAAATACTTAAAACCCACTCAAATCATTCATAAAAACCTAGCCCCTCTAAAACTTAAACCCCGAGTTTAAATACAGCATTTTCCTCTTCGTCTAATGCCCCGCATCAAGTCAATCAAGCAGAAATCATTTTTACTTAAGAAAAAAATAACAAGAACTCGGGAAATAGTTGGGGTTTACCTATTAGCCCTCGACAAGGGAATTAAGGGTGACGAATCGAACCCCCGTCCCCGAACGAAGTTGCAAATCCATTTCTTGCAATAGAGATAATACCATGAGTCGGGTAGAATTTTCTTACATGCACAAACAAAAGTTAATGAAATATCTAGCATAGAAAATGCTGGTAAAGAGGCACAAATTACCCGAAAGCTCGCCGAGGGTCGAGCCCAGGTTTTTAAAGGTGGCTTGTGAAGTCGAACCCATACCGTAGAGGAGAGCACAAAGAATGCCTCTAGTTCACAAGAAAATACAAAGAAGAAGAGCCCCAATAGTGGGAGGACGTACACTCGGTTTTTTAACCACAACAAGAATAAAACCTTATTTATAAGTCAGAATATATCCCCAAAGACTCAAATAAAATACAAAATATCAACCTTAACCGAGTTTTCCCGTGCAAATATGCAACTCTCACCAAATAACAAAGTTGTGGATAAGGCGAATAGTTTACTCGCAGTTGGTGGACGAAAGTAGCATGGCAAATACGTGATTACCTACATTAAAACAACATTCTCAACCATATCCGAGTAGGGAAAGAACGAAAAGAACAACCAGAGACGTCGCAAAACGATTTCGACCATCGGCACCGAAAAATGAGGTGGACAACAAGCAGCAGTGAGCAGTTACCCTAACTACTCCGGGAGTTATTCAGATCCGAAGGCATCTAGGGCTCCAATGATCGACAACAGATGCCGCAAGGTGTAAAGAAGTGGAACAACTACAACATGTTGACGCCAAGTGTCCCATGCTCAATTAAACCACATTACCGTGTGACATTAATCCGCGTATGTAATAACCATACACCATGATCAATAAATCCCACACAATGAACCTTAGTAATAATCATTAAAGTGATGGTCGTAAGTACCAAGAAATAAATTGAAATATGATGCTTCCGGTAATAGTTACATATATTATCCGAGGATGGTGTATGTTGTTTGAAGTTGCACTCTAATTTATTTATCGATTACTCGTGTAGGGTGATGATATGTGATAGGAAAATATTAATGATAAAGAGCTTAGATGGTAAGATTCACATATGCATGTGAAATAGTAGGATATTGATCAAACAGAATTTTGTTGTTTATAGAGCATGTTGTCAAATTCATGTTAGTTGAAATATGAGCTAAGTACATGCCTTACATTTAAGTAAAGGTATATAATTATATAAGTAGGGAATTATGTATGAAGATGTAAATTGTGCCAAGTTTGTCTTAGGTATATATATATATATATATATATATATGTTGATATGGTTATAGTTGTGACACTGTGCTTCGATGTCTAGCTGTAACACACTCCATGCTTGATGTCTCATACCTTTTGTGTTCTATGACAAGTCGAGAGTTATGGGTAGTGAGCCAAGTTTTTTATTTCATTTTATGTAATTATTATTCCCAAAGACTTGATATTGGATAAAATGTTATGATTCTTACCAATATAATCAATATGTTGGTTTCTCATAAGGCAAACCACAGTTGAGATGGTTGTAAGTTTTCGCATTATGAAAATGATATTTTTAATTTAAAAAAATAAATAAATCATATGTTTATTTTAAAATATTGAAAAAGGATTGATTTAATTAAAAAAATGTGATACATTATGTTATTGAAAATACTTAATATATTTTATAGGGAATTCACCAAAAAATCATTTTTGAATATATTTATGGATTCAACACCTTATAAACCGGCTAACACTAAAATTATGTGCAAATTAAACAATTCAAACCTGAATTTTTAAAAAAATATGTGACAAGTTTAAATTAAAATTAACCATAAAAAAAATATCATTTCATCTATAAGTTAAAGTATGCATATTTCCTTCTTTTGTTGTACTTCTAAACAAATTTGTTAATTATAATTTTTCAAAAATTTATTAATATAATTTATTATTTCAAAAAAATATCAATCACTCGTATGTTATGAATTCTACAAATATTGGTTTGTATGTGATTATTACAGAAATATTTTTATTTACAATTTTCATATATGTTGTCAAATTGAAAATTGATTATTAAATTATTAACTAAAAAAATATTCTATTATTTTTAATGTTTTTTTTTCTTTATAAGACACGTTGCAAATTTTTGTTACATTAGTTTATGCCAAATTATGAAAATATCTTTCTATGTATTTTTCAAAATCAATCACAACAAATTATGAAAAAATATCTTTCTATGTATTTTTCAAAAATCAATCACAACAACCGTGAAACAAAATATATGTTATCAAATTAATTGAGAATTGATGGCTAAATTATTAACTAAAAATATTTTATAATTATTAATGTGTTTTTTTAAAGAGGTGTTTTGTTGTACAAGTTATCGGGAAATTTTAATTATATATATATATATTTTGTTATTAGAGAGGCAATTTTCAAGCAATCAATTTACTTGTTGACTATTATTAGTTTAACATTGACCAACTCAAGTTATAATGTTTAACTTTGAAAATAAATATTTACTTTTCTATATTATTGAAAATATTTTACAAACATTTGATTGGATCATAACTTTGAAGGCTTATTACAACGTTTGTGCCATGTGGATAATAATCACATATATTTTTGCCATAATTTCTAGATGTAGTTGCAACATCTTTCGCCATGGTTTTAACCTATTTATCACCATACTTAAAACAAGTATTTGCTTAAAAAAATGAATAGGAACAATATGAAAATAAATATAATGATATTGGATGTTTTCTAGTTTTTCAAAACATCCAACATAGTGAGTGAATAATTTACTTTTATCTAGAAAATATAAAATAATTAAATAATGTTTGTGAAAATCCATCATATTATCGATTAATAATATCGTGAAAAAAATAAAATTTTTATAAAGACAATAAAACAAAGGGGAGAAAGTGAATTACTTAAATTTAGGATAAAAAGTTATTTAATATAACTATTTGTTTGGTCTAGTTATGTTCATTGATATCCTTCCACAATCGCATGGACCTCATCCCCTGATACAGGATCGCACAATGAGAAAACACAAAAAACCAAATCAAAATACAACCGCATTAACATGCCCTAGCCTTCTTTTTTATCCGTCATGTCCTTGGCCCATGGATTACATTAGGGCTTGACCCCGTGGCTTCTGAGAAATCACAACCTAGGGAATCTAAGCTATCAAAATCACCTCCGGGATTTCACCTGGTATGGGCCATACCTGCCTCTAACATGGCCGGATTTTCCCCACTAAGTTTCTAACTGATGACCTTCACATCATGGAGTGATCGAACTATACAATTCATCACCGTCTATTCTACGCCACATGGGAAACCCGCTCTAGTCTTATTTGGTTGTTGATATTTTGTATAATAATACAAAGCAAAGTTTATATGATCGTCAAACAATTATATCGCTACTAATGAATAATCGTGAATGGGAAGTGAGATCTCCGCTTTATAGAGATAAATCCGTAAACTAAATTCGTGGAGGGTAGTATAAGGCCGACTATACTTTATGATTCAATTTTCTTACTAATTTATATATAAGTCTATAATAGAGCAGTCATTCTTATTTCATTTCTATTCTACTCTTGATTTTTATTGGTCCTTCTAATTTTATCATTTATTGGAATTTCACAATGTAGTTTTCTATATAATTCGAAAGTAGCTTCTCCACTTTACTTGAATTCCTACTTTCTCCATTATTTTTCAAATTTATTGTATATTAAATCGTATGATAATTTTTAGAAGAAATAAAGAAGCATTAATAAATATTGTTTCTTTCGACTTTTTCAAAACATGGACAAGTTATGAGATGGTCATTAAGTTGAATGTTTAGCCAAAAGAAACCCAAGAAAAAACCATCACAATTTTCACATTATTAGTCCCTGCCTAGGCGAAAGTCTAGCATCATGTTATGCCATGCAAAATTGATCAACACTATGTAATTATGTATTGTATTAAACAATTTGTAATTCAGATGCCACACCCATTTAGTTTTTATATGCACATAATGTAAATATGATTTGAACAATTCCCACCAAAGTTACTACTTCGTAATTTAATTACAAGATTTTGTTTTTTTTAGAAAATATAAATTGTCTAACTTTGTCATATAAAACATGCAAAATCGACTATAAACTTGTTAAATTCTGACAGATCGATATCTGCCTCTCTAAAGGAATCTTTTCGCATCTCAATGATTCCCCGCTCATGGTTCCACACCCCCGTCTTAGTTCCGCGCTCGTCCGCCCTTCGTTAGTCCCTAGAAAATGCGTTGAGTTCTTATATAATTTAAAGGTGAATTGACCCGCGTGCGGGGTCTTGGCCCAATGGTAAAGTTCAATGGATTTGTAAGGCATAGTAGTTCAAACCCCATCGCACCCCACATAGCATATTGTTTTACAAACATGACTTTGATATATATTTAACTCAAAGGGTTATATTGTTTTAGATGGTCACATATAATATGGAAAATAGTTGCGGTAACACAGTGTTGACACAGTTTTGGAACCGCCGAGGTGGCAGCCAACCCACCGAGTTGGGCGGGTTCAAGCCCCACCGGTTCCACTCACATAATATATGGTTTGTGCTGTGGCCGGGTGGTCCGCCAGGGGTGGCCTCTCCCACCACGTATTTGTGTTTTACAGGCCTTCCGTTTGAATTAACACAGTGTGCTTTTCGTCAACCAATTCATTTTGATAATGACACATGTCACTAGTAAGACGTGTGAAAAAAAAATCATAAAATCAACCAATTCATTTTGATAATGACACATGTCACTAGTAAGACGTGTGCAAAAAAATCATAAAATCAATAATCGAGTTTCCATTTCTAATTTGGGTAATATGATTTTTACTCCGTTTAATCAAAATCCATCCGCCCAAATCAAAATCAAATTCTGCCATGCATGTAAATCGATTGTAAAGTGAGAGAGGGCGTCTCTGCTAAGCGAATCCAAGTTCGTTGCTGTGTAACCGCAATGAAGGCTATGAACATCTTTTCAATATGACATGAAGAGTTCCCTATCTCGACCTTGTAAACTCGTTCTTTACTTGTTTTCAAATTTCAAACGTCCCCTATTTGAATCCCATGCCGATTTTCTCCCTTTTTTTGTGTTCGACGAAGGCAACCGTTAAACGTAATGTCTCGTCGATATATTGTTACCCTAGTGAATATCGAACCCACAGGTGGTCTCGTGCACAAAAATCTTGTTCATTTTACCGGGAATGCAGGCCGAGCGTGCATGCGAGGGGTGTAGTTCGATGGATGAGAAGTTTTTGCGCAGATGTGATAATCCCCGAGAAGTGTTCTCAATTCATGTATTACAAGAATCAAGTTTTTGGAACTAATCTAATAGCCGTAATCAGGCTATTGATTCAAGCCTAATTTGAAAGGCAATTCATTTCGTGAACCGGTTTTGGTCGATCGCCGAATCGAACCAAAACCGTTGTTTGGGTGGCATCTGGAGTTTATTCATGAATATCAAGTTGGCAAGTGCTCACCTCTACCTCCAAACTTCGAAGATCGGGCAAGGGTGTTCATGCCAAGCACTATAATTTTGCTGCTCATCCAAAGGAAAATAAAGTTCTATAGTAAGTCAAGAGCTATATGTATCTTTCGCCCACTTTGTGACAAACATATATTCTAAATATGTATTCATGGGTAATTAAAGACCTACTCACACTTTTGAAAGAGCCACTTCTCTTTATCATGCTCCGTGTCATTGCAGTCGATATCAAGATTACCATGATCAATTCTACTGCCGCATTTTTTTTGGCTAATTTTAAGCATTTCACATCTTGGCAGCTATGCTTTCGATTCCCTAGATGGGTTGAGCTCAGAGGTTAGCATGGCAAAATGATGCTTTACCGTGAAAGATCACAATAATGCTACAGAAATGTGTACACTTCGAAGGTGAGGATAGGGCTATAGATGCTTCAAATGCCAACTTTTAAAAAATTGTTCCTATTTTATGTTTACTCTGTAAGAGTGGTTACTTTATGCGAAAGGTGAATAGTGATATTCGATAGAAAAGTTGTGCTATTGAAGTCTTATGTATGAGTGGACCTGATTTCCAGCGATTAGCTTATCCAAGTTGGTTGGCCTTCCTTGTTTTGTAGTTCACACGATACATTTTACGTACCCGTCAATTGGTGAAGTATGATGGGTGAAATTGTCGTCAATCTTTTGATACTTGCTAGCCGTTTTTATCTCATGTGAATGTATCTTTCAGGGGAAGTGGTAATTTCCTTTTAATGGCTCTTCCTTTGAATCGAGTGTACAATATGATTATTGTAATTGAATCACTTTATCAACTCGAAAAGAGGATTTTTATAAAGAATTTTGCGTGTGATACATAACAGCTTTCCTTGTCTCCCGTAAACGTATCCGTTGCAGCGTAGATAATTGGCCTCGTTGGTTTGGTTTGTCTTCGGTGTGAATATGATCAACTTGTAAATAGATCTTGACCAAGGACTTGGCCATCCGTTTCCAATTTGATAGGGTTAATTGTGTTTTACCCATTTCTAATTTGCTTAGTTTTATTTTTCTACTTCACTACACGAACAATATTATAACTACATAACTCGACGAAGTTTCATATGAGGAATTCACTCCTATGCTTTTTTTCATTTGATATAGAAAGATGTCCCGTAACGTATTCGTTGATGTTCACTTAATTTGTTAGTTTTAGTTTTTCTACTTCACTACATGTAATGAATATTATAATTATATAACTTGACGAAGTTTCATATGAGGAATTTACTCCTATTCTTTTTTTCATTTGACATAGAAAGATGTCCCGCAACCTCACTACGTCGTAACTATCTTTGCATGCTAATCATTGTGATTTACAAATTGACAATAGCCGAATTTACAACTATTGTGTTGGACATCGAGTATGATTGATCATGGAGAATAGTTGAATATTTTCACCTTTGATCAACAATTTTCCGTTTGTTAAGCAACCGGATTTGGAAATGTTTGGACATGCAATGCTAATGAATTCAATTATTATAAATAAAAGCTAATTTAATATTATTAGCTAACTAGCTAGCTTTTGCCATTTGCATTCAGGATCAAAAATATAAGGTTGCTGGCCGACCTTGCCCATTTTACAAGGTGATTTCTTCTTGCTGGGTTTTAAGGCACGAAATCTACAATCAAGATATAATGTTGCTAATGTCCTTCGGGGCTATGACCCTTTTCCGTTTACAATACTCATTATTCACTCTATTGAAGCCATGTGTGATAGTAAGGGCATTACGATACTCATTATTCACTCTATTGAAATCAATGATCATAGTAAGGGGCATTCTTATGTAAACTAAAAATCATACCATGGAGGTCAAAATCTTAATTCTTTGGCAGAGACCGATCTCCACATAATCATGGAAATTGGATGTCTCACAATGTTCCTCGTAATGTTTTTGGTACATATCCAAGCCAAATGATTGAATATGGTTTTAGACCAAAATAGTTTTGGCAAATGCCGTTGAGCTTTCTTTCACTTATTAGCTTCTCATTGCAAGCTAGGTCATCTATCCAGATGATTAGTGAGCAAAATTAAGTGTCAGCCTTCGCAGGTGTATTGGAATGCAGAGATAAGAACTACATATTTCAGTTTATGTTTTCCTTTGTCTCACATGGTGTGTGGGTGAAACTTCCTCAAGAAAAGTTGCTATATAGTCCGACGAAACTACTCGTGCACAAGTAAGGCCGTATATCCGGAAAGCTATTTCAAATGAAATTGAATTGCAACAAGCCCGTTTCAAGAAACCGATTTATTGAAGTACAAGAAATATAATGCCCATGCACTCTACCGATAACATCTCTTCGGAAGCTTTTGGTGTCTCAAGCCAAATTCACGTTATTATTCACTGTGTTATTTTTAATATACCCCGTTGTATTGGTCTGCCGTGTTCTTTTGTTGTGACGTAGTTTTGGGAAATTTTCATGTTTGCCCATTAGGAAAAGTGGACTAATAATTTTTGTTGTGATGTAGTTTTTGTGATATTCCAATGCTTCCAGTATAGAAAATGGGACTAGTATCGTTGCAGATTTTTTTCCTTTTTGTTTTCTTCCTTGTTAAGTGGGACACTAAGCCACATTTCCTCAATAGGGAATAACAAAGTAGTTTTTGCATATTAACATTCTCAAATTCATCAGGTCTTACCCCATATCTTATTTTCGTGAAGTGAGTATTGCATCTTCACAATTTATGCATACTTCTCCATTAGTTTAGCTTGATCCAAGATGTCGATCAAGCATTATTTGAAGCCAGTAATGTGAGGATTAGTAAGCATGAATTTAGCTCTTGTTGTAAACCCCTTATATCTCGCATTTATTGAAGTTAGTATTTGCATCTTTTCGACAACTTGTGCATGCTTTTGTATTACTATCATACGTTTATATTAGCGTTAGCTGATCCGAGGCTGAGAATGGGCTACTATTTGAAGAGGTGTAGGAATTAGTAAGCATGAATTTAGTCATTTAGACATGATTTATTATGCATTTAAATTTTAAACCTTATATGATGAGCAAGTAGTAGGATCATTTGGATCTTCAAATCAGATATATTCAACTAAGTCCTCGCAAATTTTCGTTCTTCCTCAAGGACCGTTAGATTGCGCTTTTGAATATGACATAATCAATTTAATATTTAATATTCTAGCATCTTGTTGACATTCATGAATATTTTAGTTACATATTATAAACTTAAGAAATAAATTTAAGTTTAACGTCTCAATTGTTATCATATTTTCTCAGACAACTTTTTTTTTATTTCAAAATCCTATCGGCCGTCTCTCTCTTTGCACCTTTTGGGGCAAATCGCTAGTAATTATAATTAATACATTGATTGTTTTGGGGTGGTGGTGTTCTGCACTTGGCCCCGCAAAACATATTTTTCTTTTTTATTTTTTACATAATATAGTTAAAATTTTCCCACCGAAGAATAAATTAAATAGGAAACAAATTTTCTGTTCGACTATTGATGAATAAATAAGATTTTTTCCAATCATTGCCCTCACATTTCGCCACTTGGCACAGCTTTTGACCAAAACTTTGAATTTTCGAACTATAATTGAGCATGAAATCAACTTTAGTGTGTCGTTTCACACTGCTAACCGTGGCGATAACCAATATGATCCGGTCACGGCTTCACTTTCATCTCGATGAATTTTATTTTTGAGTCATTTTTCGCGTCACTTCTATTCTCGGATCCATCCTGCATCATTCCTCCCCACTAAAGAGATGTTGGACGGCCAAAATCATCATCACTAATTGGAAAGTGAGGGAATTGCTTCTTGACTTTCTCCTTTCCATCCACGAGCTCTGATTCGATGCATTTCTTTGAAACCACATGAAGGTACTCCACGTCTCCTTGTCACGATCATAACTTTGAAGGCTTATTACAACGTTTGTGCCATGTGGATAATAATCACATATAATTTTGCCATAATTTCTAGATGTAGTCGTTAACATTTGCCATGGTTTTAACCTATTTATCACCATAATTTAAACAAGTATTTGCCTAAAAAAAATGAATAGGAACAATATGAAAATAAATATAATGATACTGGATGTTTTATAGTTTTTCAAAACATCCAATATAGTGAGGAATACTTTTATCTAGATATATAAAATAATTAAATAATGTTTGTGAAAATCCATCATATTATTGATTAATAAGGAATGAAAAATAAAATTTTTTATAAAGATAATAAAACAAAGAGGAGAAAGTGAATTATGAAATTTATATAAAAGTTATTTAATATAACTATTTGTTTGGTCTAGTTATGTCTATTTCTATCCTTCCACAATCACATGGATCTCTTCCCTATGATATTAATGTATCGCACAATGAGAAAACAAAAAAACCCAAATCAAATACAAATCGCATTAACTCCTCGCCCTAGTCTTTTTTTATCCTGTCATGTTGTCTCAGCTTCTCCATGGATTACATTAGGCTTGACATGTGGCTTGAGAAATCGCTAACCAAGGGCATCTAAGCTATCAAAATCACTGGGATCGGCTTCAGTATGGCCACACCAAACTCTTAACATGGTCAGATTTTTCTCAATTAAAGTTTCTAACCTAAGGATCTTCACATCACAAGAGTGACTTAACCATACACCTCATCACCGTCTATTCTACGCCTGGGAAACCGGGGCTCAAAGATTATTTGGTTGTTGATACTTTGCATATCAATACAAAGAAAAGTTTATAAGGATCGTCAAACAATTCTATCGCTACTAAAGAGTAATTATGAATGAAGGAGATTCTACCTTTATAGAGATAAATCCGTAAAACTACCCGTTGGAGGGTAGTATGGGTGCTCCACTATACTTTATGATTCAATTTTCTTACTAATTTATATAAGTCTATAATAGAGCACTCATTCTTATTTCATTTCTATTCTACTCTTGATTTTTATTGGTCCTTATAATTTTATCATTTATTGGAATCTTAAATTTCACAATGGAATTTTCTGTATACAATTAAAGTAGCTCTTCTCCACTTTACTTGAATTCCTACTTTTCCATTATTTTTCAAAGTTATTGCATAACGTATGATACTTTGAAGAAATAAAGAAGCAGCATTAATAAATATTGTTTCTTCTGTTTCCTTTTTTAAAACATGGACAAGCAGTGAGATGGTATCACACAGAATGTTTAGGCCAAATAAACCCAAGAAAAATCCATCACAATTTTCTACATTATTAGTCCTTGCCTAGCAAAAAGTCTAGCATCATGTTAAGTGCCATGCCAAATTGATCAACATTATTTAATTGTATTGCATTAAACAATTTGTAATTTAGATGCCACACCCATTTAGTTTTATATGCACATAATGTATATATGATTTGAACAAGTCCTACCAAAGTTACTACTTCATAATTTAATTACAATATTTTGTTTTTTTTAGAAAAATATAAATTGTCAAACTTTCTTATAAAACATGCAAAATCCAATTATAAGCTTGTCAAAGTATGATGACCGAGTCATCTTTGACCCTCTAAAGGAATCTTTTTCAACATCTTAATGATTTCGCTTAATGGTTCCACACCCCTAGTCACCCTAGTTTTGGCTCGCCTTTCCCTCCTTTAGTCCCCCCGGGGAAATGTGTCGAGTTCTATATAATTTATGTAGGGACCGATCAAGGTATGGGTCGTTGGCCCAATGGTAAAGTTCGACAAATTGCGGGGGGTAGATAGGCTCAAACCCCATCGCACCCCACATAAGATAATATTGTTTTACAAACATGAATTTGATATATATTTAACTCTTTATGGTTATAATGTTTCGTATGGTCACATATAATATGGCAAACAATTGCGGTATATATTGTGTTGACAGCTTTTGGAACCGCTTGGGTGGTAGGCCAACCCACCGGTCGCAGTTCAAGCCCTGATTTGCCCACTCACATAATATATGGTTTGTGTTAGTGGTTCAAGCGGGTCCGTCGGGGTGGCCTCCCATCATGCATTTTAATTATACTTAACACATTGATTGTTGGGGGTGGTGGTGTTGGGCACCGTCCCCACAAACAAACATATATTTTTCTTTATTTTTTTTACACAATATAGTTGAAATTTTCCCACCTAGGAATAAATTAAAGAGGAAAAATTTCCCTTTTCTCTCACTATCGGATATCGTGGTGGCCGTAGCATTTTTCCAACCGTTGCCCTTCATTACTCTCGCCACTTGCGCGCCTTGACTAGAACTTTCGACCAACTATAAATTGAGCATGTGAAATCAAATTTGAGTGTCGTTCACACCGTTGGAATCAAGGCGATAAACAATACGATCTGGTCATGGTTTCAATTTTCATCTGATGACTTTTATTTTTGAGCTATTTTCAAGGCCACTACTACTTCTCGGGATCCATCCGTATCATTCCTCTCACTAAAGAGATTTTGGACGTCAAAAATCTTTATCGTCAATTGTAAAGTGAGGGAATTGCTTCCTCACTTTCTCCTTTTCCATCCATTGAGCCTTGCTTTGATGCATTTCTTTGAAACCAATATGAAGATACTCTATGTCTCCTCGTCATAAACACCTATTCTTCTTGTCGAGAATGATGTCCTCCGGTAGCTTTTCCAAGTATTTAGTGCAAAATCATCCACCGTAGGAACGTTCCCACCCTCGGTGTCCATGATCTAAGGAGGTTCAGCAAAGCTTCAATTTTTCAAAATTCACCATTGAGTACATCCGCATGTATACGTGCAAATCAAGACGAAAAAAAAATTATCTTCAATCTTCTCTAATATGGTGAATGGGCCATATCGTATCAAGGTCACAACTTCTTTCCTTCCCCTTTTCATCCTATCGCTGTTGATACTGACTCACACTTTTGTCTCCAACTTGAATTGGTGATCGACTCCTTAAGCTATCATGTCGAGCTTTGTATTGAGCTTGAATTTTATCCAACCGCTCCCCGCACTACCTCGTGAATCCTATGAATTCGTTGAATGAACTTACACGCTTTTTTCCTTTCGTCGTGCCCACTAGAATATTCATCTCTCCCAAATACCATTTCTAAGTGGATCCTTTTGGTAAATAACCAAAGCATGTCTTGAACGACGAGCTCTAAGTGGATAAATGAAGTACCCAAGCCATATGCATGTTGTACATAAGGAAACTACTCGTCCCACAGCCTTGGGATGCTTGCCACAATAGCCTCGCAAGAAGTGTGTCCTTATGTGGTTGAAAACCTCTTTTTTTTGTCAAATTGTGGATGAAATGTCGTGTCTCTCTTCAACTTGGCGTCCATCATTCCGTTATCACTCCGCACCCCCTAATTCCGTGAGAAAACCCAGAGGTAACCAAAAACCACTTTGGAAGCCGGGATATAGCCCTTCCACTTCAAAGAGGGATCTCTCTTTATGATTTACCTGCTGATTAAAGGTATTAGGATAGTTATTGAGTTCAGAGGTTGGTTTTTGGAAAGATTTGGTTGAAACTTCAAGAATAATCCATTGGGAAATGGAGCCATAAACCTAAGTAAATCAAGTTCATAAATAACAAATGAAGTGTAGCAGACAAGGTAGGCAGACTATTGGACATTTGGAGCTTTGTTGAGTGGATTGGAGGAAAATATTTATATTCAATAAAACATAGAGCATTTACAAATGAATTCTATATTTAATTTCAGTTTGAAAACACAAATATTGTTTATAAGCTAGAGCAGAGGTGTAATTACTTTTCAGCTCATAATTTTTTCTAAACAATACGGATAAGAATAACATATGGAAAAAAATAGAAATAACAACTTTCACAAGAGGAAAACATCACCAATTCATTTTACACATGAATCCCTGAACAAATTCTCTGTGATCTACGAAAACGATCACCTTTAGCTCAAAGAACAACTTTACATCAAAAAAATCTTTCATTTAATACAAGTCCCAACCTATAATACTTTTCAGAATTATGAAGTATTTATACAATTCTCAACAAACATATCTTTATTGAAAAATATCAAGATTTATTACAAAATATCTCAACTCGTATTATAAAAGTAGTACAAAAATATATGATAAAAAAATTGCGGACATGAGTGCTACTATCTTCAAGGCTTGCTGGTGACGACTAGCTCCGAGTAACCACCGCTCTATTGATGAAAAATGTAAAGAGCTTCCTTTTAATCCAAAGTTATACACAACTTATCCCATCTATTGTCATCTGGGATGGAGAATTTAACTAATTTCCGTAAGTTTCTATCTCACGCAGACATCTTCTCAATATGATTAGGACACATGTTTTATCTCATGTTTAATTATCATGTCGAATTTCAAACCTTCCATGAAGGATTTCTCAGTAATTATTCCTTTGATAGTGGAAAACATTTATTTGTCCTTGGATATGTGGTGTAAAATTTCTATTAATAACTCCTCCTGCTTAACTAACTTGTATCCAATTCCTCTAGCCCTGGCAACCCTTTTTGATAAAACGATAAGTTGATTTTGTGAAATTTCCTCACTTTTGGCCTCCAAGTTATGCCATTTATTTTCTAACTAAAACACTAGATTATTTCCGGTAAGGACCTCTTTTAAATTCAAGGATGGTTTCTGGCCTATTTGTGATCTCAAATTATTCCAATTCATCTTTTATTTTTTGAATTTAGGACCTTTCGATCAATGTATTGGCTTCACTTGGAATTTATCCCAAACTTTCCTTTAGCCTTTTCAATGATCTCCTTTCGACTGTTGTACTAGTTCATCCTACTCAAAAATTATCTCAATATAGGGCCAAATTTCAAAGTGATTTCTTTCCAACTATTTCAATCCATATGGTCTCTTTTTATTTTGCAATTGCTTTCTGAGTCAATCTCATGAGTCTTTTGAAGATGTGCAACATATGTATTATCAATCTTTAACTTTTGTTCCCCGAAGGGTTTTGAAGCTTTCGAGCTTTAAATTTTTCAATTTCCTGTCTTTCTGATGGACAAGCTTTTCCGTGCCTTCGATAAATTATATTGGCACATCCATGGGTTGTACCGTTGTGATGTGCTAATGAAGTGGATGATTTTGCCGTTGACGTACTCGCAATGGGAACCAGCACTCCGCAATAGGACCGATGTGTGAGTGGAATAACCGTTAGTTGAGAGGACTATTCATTTTCTCCTTTAAAAAAATTGTCCATCTCAACCTCCATTTGTTTAATTTGGACAATTTTTTCAATTATAATCTTGAACATGTCTTCTTTACCTTGCTATACGTGTCCAATTTCTTTTGCTCGAGGATCTTCGAAGTGGATGGAAGCTTTGAGAGTTGCTTCCTCAATGCTACAATGTTCAGACCCTTTCTACTAATTATTTCTTCTCAGTATCCCTTTACATACTTAGGATCATATCCTCAATTTTATCGCTAAATTATCTAATGATTTAATATTTGTTTCTTTAGCTAAACAAGATATCTTCTCAAGTTTTAATCGAGACCGGATGCTTTATTTGACTGAAAGCTTTGCAATTTTGAAGTTGGCATTTCCTTTAATAGTCAAGTTTGAATACATCATCTCACTCTGTTTGTTAGTGCACGACCATTTGATCAATGTCATGAATCTGATCAAAATCAAAGGAAAATATCGAATTCTTGCAGTCAACCTGCGCAGCTTTAGGAAAAGGAACCACGTTTGCTGAGCAACAACTGTGTATCCTCGTTCCTTTCTTCCGTGTCAAATGCAAAGAGAAGCATATTATATGAAGCTATTGTCTTTCTTCCATTATCGAGAATAGGTGGTAGCCTTAAGCATCTCATTTTTTCTTCTTAATTTATTTCGTACTTGAGAAAATATGTTTGGTTCAAAATCTTTCAATGCCAAGGAAACTCAACTCTTTGTTTGAGATGTGTCTAAGGGCTCTTTAGAGACCGAGGAGGATGGAGATTCTTAAAAATGTCTTCAGCTCTCGGAAATATAGAAGCATAAGAACCCGTCAAAACTATAATGGACCGTGTATCATCTTCGTGAAGGAAATCACGATGTTGGATTGGTCTCTCTACTTCTTCTTGTAAATTAAGAAAATGTTTTCTCCAATTTCCGTGATGTGATGAAACATATTTCCTTGGCCTTTATCATGTCTCTCTTTGGTTTCGGAGTCTCGTGCTATTGTTGTAGATATAACTTGTTCTGTTTTCTCGCCTCCGTAAATTATTCTCCTCCTTACCGGTCTTGATTCACAAATTTTTCTATCTCGTGCCTCGAGTGTGAGTATAGGGAGTATTTTTCGCTTCCTCTACTTTGAGTTTTGAGATGATGCCAAAGGGGCTCGTACGACCCAAGTGAAGTCGAGTGTGAAGTTCATTTGATTTAAGAGAAGTCAACTTTCGATTCGGTGTTACAAATAAAAGGTCCAACATATGTCTTGATTTTAAATTGAGACTTGTCTTTTCGCTACATGTAGATCATCCATGTTGATCATTTTCTTCCGATATACTATAATGAAAATATTATCATAGGTACACACTTGGGATAACCCGTATGGAGGAAGTTCCCATCCATACACTTTGATTTCAAAGTGTAGTTTTCTAGCACAAGTACTAATCACATATTTTAGTCTACTCACCGAGATGCAAGTACATATCCTTTATCTCCTCGGCCCTATTCTCTTGGTTTAACATCATCATGTTCAATAAGAAGGAAGTTACACACAAAAATGCGTCAACATAGTCACCGTAGGTAAATTCATTGGTATGATACCTTTACCAAGGGAAGACCAATGAATTACATATTGGGCATCTCCTTGTTCATTCAATTTATATAATGTGTACTGAAAACAGTCTACTTGATAGAATAAGAGTAAATATACTAAAACTGAAGCATATTTAAAACTTCCTTCTATGGAAAACTTAAGGAATTGTTCATGAATAGAATTTGCTAATAATTCACTATAGTTGAAAATAATTGAGGGCTTTTCATCCTTTGAGAAAATTGACAGAAATCCCATGATGGCTTCATCAATCCACTGATCGGATTCATAGCCCAGTAAACATGAAACTATAGAGATGATTTGTTTGGTTGTTTTAGGGAACATGGAGGATGGATATGGACAGCTTTTCTTAGGTAATTGTTCATCCTTAGGTAGGAAACTCTCAAAAAAATTGGCTCTATTAGGGAAAGTAAGGTTCTTATAAAGGTGCATGAGGGACTCTTCAGAGAATGGTTTCAGGGAGTCAATATTTGGATTTTGCAACATTAGATTAATTGACTCAGGAATTTGCAGCATTTGATTAATTGACTAGGGGGTTATGGTGAAAATAATGTCACCATTATGGGCTACAATGGCTCTTTGGATAGGGATATATCTAGAATGTCACCATGCCATAAATTCAGGAAAGTGATGGATTTTGGGAAAGATGATTTGTGGTAGGAAGGAGTCGCACAAACCCAATTCATCACTCTTGTCAATGAAACTTTGTTTTAACTAGTTGTGAAGCTCATAAAGATCGAATTCATAACTGGTTTCAAGTATCTTATACTCCTAATCTACGAGGGGCAGGTTGTATAAGTCAATGATAGGAGGTAGCATAGGGTTTTCATTAGTTTTCTTGGATTTTCTTTTTGGAGCTATGATGAAAAAGAAAGGATAAGGACTACTGCAATTACCTTGGAATTTGTTCGACTGGAGGTCAGCCTCAATAATTTTTTTTTGTAGCAAGTGAGCTTGGTGACTGGATGTTGCATTGGTCCAAGTTTTACTGATTGGGGTCGTGGTGGCAAGTTCAATGGAAGACTGGTTCACTGTGGGAATTTTTCTTTTTCAATGGTTCAGAACAGTGCACGAGAGGGACCACTAGAAGGGGAAAATGATCAATTTATAGAGGAAAAGGATTACCGTTGGGGTTTAGTTGTTAATGGAGCGGCTTCATTTATTGTGGTAATGCGCAGGCCACGTGGTGGGAGTTGATTGGGTAGAAAGTGTAACTATAAAGGGAGCGGTCACGAGCAGGACACACAAGTGGTGGTAGGGTAATGGTAGTAGATGGATACAAGGTGAAAGAGGGATGGAGCAAGGGCGATGAGTTAATGGCTAACTATTTTGGAGGGAGCGGAATAAGCGGATTTCAAAGGGGGGGATGGGGTGGTAAATGGTTTTAGGGGGTGGGGGGGGGGGTGGGGGTGGTTTGCGAATAGGGTGAGAGGGCGCCACGTATGGGAAAGTGGGAAAGGGTAAACCATATTTTCAGACCCTCTCTCCCCCCATGGTTAACCGTCGAAAGGGCTGGGGGGGTCTCGAACTCAATGGCCCATCGTTGGATCGGGCAAGTTTGATCTCCACCATCAGATATTGTTCAAACCTTATAATATAACGACAAAATGTCATTTGAAAATAATACATTGAGGTGATTTTGCAATCATCTAAACTACTTGCATAATCATTTTCTGTATAACCTGAAAGTGAACCATTTTCAGAAAGTGTATAGAACAAACCATAGTCTAGGGTTCCTGTAATATATCTTAATATCCTTTTTCAACCTTCCAATGAGAAATATAGGCACTAGAGGAATTTTAAGGTCTAAAATGGGCCTCCTAAGAAAAATGTACAACAAAAATAAATTTTATAACAACCAATAGGATTCAAGATGATGATGTCAACCATGGGGGATGATTCACCATTTTTTAGGTAAAAGGGTAAAAAGAATAAAAAATAATAAAATAATAAAACTACTTTTTCAACTCATATTTTTCAAATTATCTCCCAAATGTTTTACTCAAATTTTGAGTGGGAATAATCGTTGGATGGAAAATTTAATTTCTCATCCAAGGAGTACCCATGTTGTATACTTTTGATGGACCTTGCTACACAAAAAATGAGAAATACATGAAAAAACATTATTGCAATCACATTTTTCATGTAGCGGGATCCATCGAAACTATGCAAGATTGGTACTCATTGGATGAGGAATTAAATTTTGCATCAAACAAGTACTCCCGCTCAAATTTTGAGTAAAAACTTTTGGAGATAAGTTGAAAATACGAGTTGAAAAGTAGTTTTTTTATTTTTTCCTCTAAAATTTGATGATGTCATCAAATCTTATTTTATTATTTCCACTATTATTATATAATTTTCTTAGGAGGCCCATTTTAGACCTCAAAATTACTCTAATGGTTGCGACATAAACTTGGAGACAAATCTGGTAGAAAACATGATATCAAGTCTAGTGGCAGTTAGATACAACAAACTACCAACTAGAATTTTATACAATGTGGGATCAAATGGTGGAGCTACATCTTCTTTGCTCAACTTGGTGCCTTCAGCAATTGGTGTATCAGCCGGTTTGCAATAGGTCATTCTGAACTTTTGGATGATGTCAGTGGCATATTTTTTTTGAACAATAAAAAATCCATTAGCATATTGTTGAATTTCAATTCCTAAGAAGTATTTCATGACCCCTAGATCATTCATACCAAACTCTGTTTTCATTTTTACTTTGAAGTATTCTAACATCATACTGCATGTATAAAGAAAATCATCTATGTAAAGGCATAAAAAAATAATTTTACCTTCATGAGTTTTGGTATAAAATGTTGGCTCATGGCTGCATCTAAAACAACCACTTTTAATGGGATAGGTGTCGATGCAACTGTACCAAGCTCTTGGAGCTTGTTTCAGGCCATACAAGGCTTTATTCAATCTTTATACCTTATGCTCATGTCCTGGAACTTGAAAACGAGGAGGTTGTTCTACATAAACTTCTTCTTCCAATATACCATTTAATAAAGTATATTTTACATCAAGTTGATAGACTTTCCATTTGTGTTGAGTTGTTGTGGAAAAAATGGTTCTGACTGAGTGTCCAACCTTGCTACTAGAACAAATGTTTCACCATAGTTAACACCAAATTTGTTTGAGAATCCTTTGGCAACCAACCTTTCCATATGCTTCTCAATCTCTACTTTTTCAGTAAGCTTGGTCTTATATACCCATTTTAAACCAATTCTAGTTTTGTCTCTTGGGAAATTAGCTAATTCCCAAGTTCAGTTTTTCTCTATGGAAACAATTTTTTGGTTCATTGCATCAACCCAATGCTATTCTTTAATTGCTTCTTCAAAATTGGTTGGTTGGGATGGAAGAAATTCAAACATGTTTTGTTAGTAAAACTCATGCTCCTGCCCATATATTTCTTTCATGTTTTTTTTTTTTTTATTATCTTATGAAGTAGATGAATCATTGGTGGATTCACTGCTTGAAGATGCAACATTTTCATAATGGTATCGATCTTCTTGAACCTGCAATTTTGGTAGTTGTGGTGGATAAAAAGGATGATTTGAAGTCTTTTCAACATGAGCATGCCAATATTTATTTTCAGAAAATTTAACATCTTTGCTTAAAACAAAATTATTAGTAAATGGATTGTAAAGTTTGTAGGCCTTTGACTGCTCACTATAGCCTACGAAAATACATCTTTCACTCCTATCATCAAGTGTATTTCTTATCTTCTCAGGAACACAAGAAAATTATACTGATCCAAAAATTATAAAGTGAGATACATTTAGATTTTTACTATCCCATGCTTCTTGAGGTCTTGTATCTTGGAGACTGGTTGTTGGAGATCTGTTGAGAACATACATTGTTGTCGAAACTGCTTCGGCCCAGTAGTAATTTCAAAACTTATTCTCATGAAGCATACATTTGTCCATGTTCATGATTAGCTAATTTTTCCTTTCTACTACTTTATCAGGTATGTATTTCATCTAATTTTGTTTAGTAAGAATAGGGAGAGTACCTTAAATCCCTTCAAAATTAATACAGGAATGATCTCCATGTGATTGAAATATGGATTGGGGGCAAATATTTGCTAAAAATTCAAACTGCTCAGAATCACTCCAAACTAGAATGGCCGGATAGGCCTCGTCGCCAGGAATCTGGCACAATTCATTTCGTCAAAAATAGAGTGTGTATGTGAAAGTTAGGGCTTATTTTCTGCTTCACCAAACAGGCAAATTTTCAAAAAAAATCTCAAACAGGGTCAAAGGTAATTTTTTGGTTTTTCCACTGGCCAATACCAGGCTAACAAGTGTCAATTTGTGAGTGGCCCAAATTTCTGGGCACATGGAAATTTTATTGGTTTTGGTCAAACCAATTGGGAGTCGACACATGGCTAGCACGGAGGTCGCCACGTGCCCCTCCAAGGTTGAATTTTTTACTATGTATAAGTCAAAATTTCATTATACACAATGTGGAAAAATTTTAGGGCAGAGGTCGAGCTCGAATCCATGACCTGCCCCATGCTACGTAACAACCTTACCATTACACCTGAGCTTTGAGACTTAACATGTATGGGGCACAGATTGTATTTGAGTTTAACAAAGGTTTTCAGTGGAGTTAAAAAGGGCCAGCCCACAGTGGCACAGGACCACGGCTACGACCAAAGGCGATGGCCTAATCTTAATTAGCTGAATTAAACCATAATGCAAGTTATTACCCCTTAATCCCATTTTAAATGCACTTAAAGTTTGAATTAGTCCTAAGCGTGTGGTTGGGGCTAAGTGTGCATTAACTAGCGCCTAACTTGAAGATTAACGCTAAGTGTGGAATAGCACTAATTGGAGGGTTCGCTAATTTCAGTGCTACCCCTAGTTTTTTCGAGCTTAACTGGAGTTTCTCCGGATTTGGAGGAGTTTTTCTAGGAAATACTGAAGAAGCCACAAATTTGGCATATTTCGACCAAATTAAGCTCAGAAAGAGTCAATCCTAGATGATATGTATGCTTTGAGCATGATTGTGTAGGTTACAGAGGTAGAGGAGCACTTACGTAAGTGATTTTTCCACTTTGAAGATTAAAGAAGCCTAGGGCCATCAGGAGAGGAGGCCATGTTTAGATCACTTGAAGACCATTTGCAGAGCCAGAAGAATCTATTTGGAGGTTTTTGGGTCTTATGAATCCAATGGAGTAGGTTGTAAAGCCATTGGAGCACTATAAGTGCATGTAATCATAGAATTGACCATTAATCCAAAGAGTTCCAAACCATTGAAGCAGGTCGATGGAGATGTAGCCCAGGAGGGGTGAACTCTGTTATCAGCTACTGTGTAATGTGTTTTTTGTGTTTTACAGTCTCTGCAATTTACTTTTTGTACATGTGTTTTTAACAACTAATTTACTTAATAAATTTCTCATAAAATACACACAAAACTTGACGCATAAACCCTTTCACAACTTGCTAATTTGAGATGATCTTAAACAAATTTATTTAATATTGATGAGGGAGCTAGCACAACAAAACTAGTTTTCCCATATTCATACCAAGTTGGCACCCTAGCACAATTTAGCTCATTTTAGCCCTGAGATGGTTTGCCAAGGTTAGCTATAAAATTAGCTATTGGTTTTGTATTTGTGCAAGGAGAATTTAACTGTGTGCAATTTGATGTGTAAGGAGAAGGTCAAGATTGAGGACTCAGCTCTCAAATCACAACAAAGAAGTTTTTTATGCAAGTGTGATGGCAACTTCATCAAACACAATCTCTAATTCATCTTCCTTACCAAGACTCTTTGATAAAGTGATGTTGCAAAATCTCTATATCATGAGATATATGGTGCAAGAGATGTATGAAGATAAGAAGGAGAGCACTATCCTTCAAGAGATGTTGATTTCCATGAAGGATGAGAAGCAAGAACTTCTTGAAAAGATGCATGAGATGGAGACTCAGATCCATATTGCAAATGAAATCCTAGCCAATTATGTGCATGAAAAATAAGTATGAAATTCAATTTTATCTTCAATTTCCTCTCAAGATGAATTTTTTGGTGTTTTTGAAAGACACACTAGAGGAATAGGGTCCAAATTATTGATGAATATGGGCTATGAAGGTAAAGGATTAGGCCAACATGCACAAGGCATAGTTGAGCCAATTTTTGTTAAGGAAAGGCCTAGGTATTTGGGTCTTGGTTATGGACAACATGATGGAGAATGCTCCAAAGCCAAGGAGGCACATGAAGGTGTTCCAAGAAGGAATTTCATTACATGTTTATTACCTCAATCTTGTGAAGTTTTTGTTCATGAGGAATGCAAAAATTTTACACCCACTTTGCAAGAAGATGCTCATAAGCATGCAACTATTGGAAATGGAAGACAAGAGGATGTTGAAAGCTCTAAAATCCTTGAAGCCATTGTTGGTATTCTGAAGAGAGCCACTACCTCATAAAATTCACCTCCTCAAGAAGGCAACAAAGGTGAATGTGAAAGGTATAAATCTTACTTTAATCAAGTTGCTTTTGATTATGATAAACATGGAAAATCCTCACATAAGATTTGGAGAAAATTTACATGTTTCTTTTGTGGATTGAATAACCATAATTTTTCGAGGTGTTGGAAGAAGATATTCATGCACAGGAAACTTTCAAAACAAAGGAGACAGAAAGCCAAAGGTCCAATGGACAATGCAAACCATGTTGAAAAGAATATGCAATTATTTTGCACTCATTGCCATAAGCAAGGTCATCTTGTAGACAAGTGTTGTAATTTGTATCCAACAAGTCATCCACTACATTTGAAGAAGGTGGAAAGAGATCTTGAAAATAATGGAAAGGAGGATTCCATAATTGATGTGGGCTAGGATGATTCACATCATGAAGTGCAGCTGAAGCAAGTGCCATTGAATTGATTTGGAAAGAGATGGTTAGATTTATTAACCAATTAAGGCCTTGCATTTCTTTTGATGATTGGTGCAAATCTTTCCTTATTGATGCATTTCTGTGCCAATTGAATGCATTTCTTTTCTCTTGAAAGTATGTTGTATATTTCACAAAGAAAGATGTTGGAAAAGTAGAGTTGTGATTGACTCACTTAGATGCAGCAAAGATGGAAATTTGTACTTGTTTTTGTTTGACCTGAGAGTCAGTTGTTTGAAGATGCATGTTTTGTCAAATTGTGTTTGTTCAATGAGTTTGTACACCAATACATAAGATTACAAGGATATTTTCATATGATGTGACAATTTTTTCTTTGAAGGAGCAAAAGGAAGAGGTCATCAAGTTATGTTTCTTGCATGATGTGTTTTTCAAGTTAATTGTTTTTTCTTGTGACAAGATGTCTTAGGATTTTGGAAGGTCCACTCTTGAGAGAGAGGCTCATGATTATCCTTCATTCTCAAATCATGGCATGAGCAACTTGTCAATACTGGAGGATGATGGAATCACAAAGCAGAAACAGGGACAATATGCCAAAAATTTTGCAGCCAAAATAACATCCATTGTAGACCATTTGACGTGTTGACGCCAATAAGCGAAAGAGATGGTGAATGCATTCTTCTAGATGTGGAATTTGGAACAGTGGAGGTAAAAATAATGGTCATTTATTTTCTTGTGATTACTAATATTGGAACTCTCTATAGTTCACTCAAATGGGATTAACTTGGAAAAGTGGTTTCCAAGGAGAAGCTTGCATCGAATGCATGTTTGTGCAAAGGAGGAACGAGATCCTTAGTGGGAAGGCCATCAATTAGCTTTCCAAGCACCGAGGGATATCTTAGGTAGAACAAGATGTTTAACTAATCAGAAAGTAGCCAAAATGTGTTGGATTGGGTCAACAGTGAAAGGAGGACATTGGTTGAAGTGGCAAGCCATTTGAAAGGTAAGGCATGTTAGTGAACCCAAGCGGTTGTCATGGATATTTTTCCAAGTAGAATCAAGTTGATAGAACTTGGGAAAGAGAAGATTATTCAACTCTCATCAGATAACCAACTTTTATGGGTCCAAAATCCTGTTAGTGGGAAGGAGTGATCAGAATCTAGATTGGGGGAAAAAATATTCTAAAAAATAAAATTTATTAGAATCAATCCAAACTAGAATGACTATATAAGCCTCATCGCCAAGAATCTGGCGCAAATCGTTTCGTCGAAAACAGAGTCCATATGTGAAAGTTAAAGCCTGCTTTCCACTTGACCAAATAGGGAAATTTTCAAAAAAAAAGTCAAACAGGGTCAAAAGTCAAATTTTGGGTTTTCCACTGGCCAATAACATGCTGACAAGTGTCAATTTGTGAGTGGCCCAAATTTCTGGGCACATTGAAATTTTATTGGTTTTGGTCGAACCAATTGGGAGTCAACACGTGGCTATCCCAAAGGTCGCCACATGCCCCTCTAAGGTTGAAATTTTGACTATGTATAAGACGAAATTTCATTATATATGGTGTGGAAAAATTTTAGGGTGGAGGTCGGGCTCGACCTCCCCCATGCTACACAACAACCTTACCATCACACCCAAGCTTTGATACTTAACATGTATGGGGCACATATTGTATTTGAGTTTAACAAAGTTTTTCGACAGAGTTAAAAAGGGCCAGCCCTGAAGGGCCAAACCATGGTGGCACAGGACCACAGCTACGATCAAAGGCAGAGGCCTAATCCTAATTGGCGGAATTAAACCATAATGCGGGTTATTACCCCTTGATCCCATTTTAAATGTGCTTAAAGTTTGAATTAGTCCTAAATGTGTGGTTAGCGCTAAGTGCACATTAACTAGCCCCTAACTTGTATATTAACACTAAGTATGGATAAGCACTAATTGGCGGGTCTACTAATTTCAGCGCTACCCCCAATTTTGTTGATCTTAACTGGAGTTTCTCCATATTTGGAGGAGTTTTTCTAGGAAATACTGAAGAAGCCATAGCTTTGGCATATTTCGACCAAATTAGGCTTAGAAAGAGTCAATCCTATATTATTTGGATGATTTGAGCATGATGGTGCAGGTTGCATTGGCAAAGGAACACTTATGTAAGTGATTTTTCCACTTTGAAGATTAAAGAAGACTAGGGCCACCAGGAGAGGAGGCCATGTCTAGATCATCTAGAGACCATTTATAGAGCCAGAAGACTCTATTTTGAGGTTTTTGGGACTTCTAAATCGAATGGAGTAGGTTGCAAAGCCATTGGAGCACTATAGGTGCATGTAATCATATAACTGGCCATTAATCCAAAGAGAGCCAAGCCATTGAACCAGGTCCACAGAGATGTAGCCCAGGAGGGGTGAACTCCGTTATCGGCTATTACATAATCTGTTTGCTATGTTTTACATTCTCTTAAATTTAGTTGTTGTACATGTTCTTTTAACAACTAATTTACTTAATTAATTTCTCATAAAAGACACATAAACCCTTTCACAACTTGATAATTTGAGATGATCTTAAACACATTTATTTAATATTGATGAGGGAGCTAGCACAACAAAACTAGTTTTCCCATATTCAGATCACCATGAGTAATTTCTGATGTTATCAAAGCATCAAGATATGAAAGCATATTTTTTTTACCTATCATATGACTTCTACAACCACTGTCTAGCAAAAAAAGTTCCTCGCTATGAGTGTCTTAAAAAAAAATGGTAGGAAAGAAACATTTCTCAGAGGATTCTCCTTCATTGTTAGAGAGATGGATACTTAATTTTTTTGTATCTCACTATTTATTTCTGCATTCATCTTCATAATGCCCAAATTTCTTGTAGTAATAGCATTGGACATTAGATTTGATCCATGTTCTACTTCTTAGTGTTTGGTTTTGTGGAGGTCTCCATTTCTCTATTACATGATGATGTTATGATATACCTCTGCCTTGGCCTCTACCTCGCTTGATTCCGCCTCTATATCTTATGCCTCTGCCTCTGCCAGGAGAGAGATGTGCTTTAAAAGTTTGTTCCATGGAGTATTCTGCCAAGTTTCAGAGTCTTGTCTCGTTTTCCAGAAGTGATCCAGTCAACCGTTCTACAGAGACAATTGTAAAATATTTGGATTCTAGAATGTTTGTTATAATCATGTCATATTTCTTGGGTAGGCTTTGAAGTAAATTTTCAACAATATTCTGATCTGTAATGGTTTCACCAATGAGTTTGATCTAATTGACTATTCCCATGACTCTATTCATGAATTGATCCACATTGTGTGTGTCAGTCATCTTCAGGGTTTCAAACTGAGCTCTCAATGTCTCCAATTTAATAGTATTCATTGTATCATTACCTTGATAAAAAAATTTCAAAATATCCCAAGTATATATTTTTGTTAATGCATTGAATATCTTGTCAAAGATAGAGTCATTGACTGAGTTTTGTATCCAACATTTCTCTTTGTGTTCTTTCATTACGAGTTTTGGAATGAAATTCCTCTAATTATTGTTCAGGGCTACTAATTTTTCTTGGGTCGGATCTACATAACCATTTTGCAAGGTATCCCAACAATCATGAGTTTGAAAAAATGTCTTCATTCTTCATGACCAAAACTTGTAATTTTTTCCAAGCAGAATCGGTGTTTGTGGCAATGTGCTGGAGGAAGCCATTTTTTGTTTGAATGTGAATGTGAAAACTATTTTATAAACTCCTTTAAAAAAAAATATACCTTTGAAAACAAAATGTAGCACCTCCTTTTTTATATAATTCAATTTATTTTAAAAAAACTCTGAATAAAAATAAATCCTTTTAAAATCATACCCTTCTTTTTAAATAATAACACTTCATGAAAAAGAACTTTTTGAAATGCATTGAAGATGGACCACCCTTTATAAAACGTGGATGTAAAGGAGTGACCTTTTTAATAAGACAAAACCTCCTTTTTTAATAAAAAGTAAAACTTTGAACCACACGACTTGAAACATTGACCTTCTTTTTGTTTGGGGTGTTGGTTGCGGAAAAACCATGGAGCTCGCTTTCAACTTGCAATTAGAAACAAATGGAATCCTCGTGCTTGTGCTCTACTCCAAATTTGACTCTGGGTATCAACGCATGTTCTGATACAATCAGTATGCGCTTAGTTACCTATTTTCACAATTTATGAAGTATGTCATGATCAATGCAGTTGAGTAGAGAGATCAACTGTGTTGGTCTTGTTAATTTTTTTTTAATTTCCACGCTTCTCCATCTTCTCCACAAGCAGCTTCTTCACAACTTGGATTTTTAGTTCTCCATCTCTGCTCATCCACAACCTCTGACAACATGTTGCTCTCTCTAGAGTCTTATGCAACCTGGGGCTCTGATACCATGACAAAGAATGAAGAGAAATCATGGAGCAAAGATTTATCTTCTCAATATTCAAAATAGTTAAATAGAATACATAGAAAACATCAACAATAAATGACTGGAGTGAAACTCGACTAAATTTAAGTAAAATTGAACTTTCTATGACACCTAGCAGACAATGATATTAATATCTCAACAAGAACCATCCTAGTAAATTATTAAATTATCAAACTTGATTGATTTAGATTCACACTAAACTAAAATTTGAGATAAATCTTCACAAAGTCAAAAATACTGCGACAATTTAAGGTGTGAGATCCACCATCAATTTAGTAGAGAGGTTAAATTTTTAGTAACGTATTCAACTTTACATCAATGATATTGGAACTTAAACTCTAAAATGAGAATCCTTAGGGTCACTTGACTTGTGGTTATCCTTGAGATTTATGTGAATGTTTTTCTTAGCTCTCTAAGTTTCCAGGTACTCTACTCATCCCATACCCTAGACTTCTTTCAACCATGAAGTATGCAATCCACCTTGTTCACAACTAGCACCACAAAAATAGCATTACACATCCATATAACACACACTGACCCCATAAGAAACCTTGCTTATAGTGTCTTTCCACTATCCATGTTCACCCTAACATGTTGCAAATCACACTACTTTCACTTCTCTGTTGTGCCCCTCAACATTACATGTTCATAACAAAACATATGAATAAGATTAAATCATATCCACATGATATTGACCTCATAGATGCGTTAAGGCTACTCTGCCACTTCATTCCTCATAGCCAGGAACCTCTTCATGCCATTCACCTAAATAAGAAATCATTCCTCCATGATAATGATCCTTGAAAACCCTGTAATATAGTGACATAGATACATAGATACATATATACATATAATCATCTTAAAAAAATCATGATCCTATCAGAAAAAAACATACACATGCACAAACATTAGCATTAAACAATCATGATCCATGACGACCCTATCAAACACGTCACACATACATACATACATGTATACATAGATGGCATGATCATGATCACAACTTAATCACTAGATTTCATAAGGTCTAGGTTAAGAGAACTTCCTTTATTTGTGCACAACATGCACAATGTTGAGAAAAATAGTTCCCAACATAGCCAAGGCATCTAACACCTCAGATCCATTCACATACCTTTTTTGTTTCCTTTCTCATGTATGTACTTCCACCATCCATTTATCACAATAGACCCAACTAGTCCAACCGATTGTCATATTCTTACCTTCTACTACACTTTACTCATGAAACGAGCTTCATCTGTGTCTTTCATTACCTATTAGTTACCACACAGCTCTCCTTGAGCTCCATTAACTTTCCTCTTTGCCAACAAATTCCCTGACTCTCAAACAAAAGGAAACAACAAGAAACAACAAGAATAAAACCATAAAAAAACCAAAAACAATACAACATCACAACAAAGTGGCATGGCCATGCACTGGACACAATAAAGACTGCAAATCAAGTGCAAAAATCACAAGAGACCAAAAGCATAAGACTCTCACCAAACACCATGAATCAATCCCCAGGGTTCTCAATTCTTCTAAAGGAATGCTCATCCCGAGCCTTCTTAAAAATTTCATGGCACTCTTTCCATGTAATCCCTACATCATATTGTCATAGACACACAAGTGCTAGTGCATAAATAAACATAACAACAATCTAGTTACCTTAACTTGTTGTTCCAATCATGTTGCCTTGTAACAAAACACACACATGTCAGCCATTTGTATCAACATCAAGACAACATATCTATCAGTTTGAAATCAAAATTTTCCAAGGCTAACAACCCTGTCATAACCAACAATCAACTCACATTCATCGAGCATACTACATAATGCTACAACTATCACCTACTTACATTGAAGTACATATCGACTATCTCAACACATATGTGTTAGCACAACCATCTTTAAACAAGATAATTCCTTCACGCAATCTTACAAACATGTATACTCATATCATGCAATTAATAAAACATTGAAACAACTTACGACATACCATGCTAAATAGATCAACTAGATGACATAATCAAACACGCAAAATAGTCAAGCACAATGTATACGACATAAGCCATCTCATACCTTGACGTATTTCAGGGGAGGCTATCTTTTCTGCACACTCAATATAGTTAGCACGATATCATATCAACTCAAACATAAATAAGGTAATATTATCCATCACAATAACTGACTACCATGTTCACATCATAAGCTCATAAAAATTTGTTGTTCATGCATAATAACCACAATTGCACAGTCAACCTAGATGAGGATGACATAATATCACAACATATTAAATCATACCGAAATGCCATAACCCTAACCATTTGCATAGGAAAATCCAAATTAGCATGATACATGAATACATGATACATCAAGATATTTATTCTATATCCCTAATCATCAAGGTAACTAATATAACAACAATAATTTAACCTATAACATACTCATCAACAACATATACCAAAATCATCGAGCTAACTACAAGTTACCATATAACATGCTCATCAACCACACATAACATAATCATCAAAAACATATAGCAAAGTAATCAAGTTAATTAGCATAAAAAATCAATAATTTAATCATATAACATAATCATCAAGTTAATACTATGCCTAATTGACCAACGCATGTACATATGATCACACTAATTACTAACATCTATCATGTATGTAACCATACAATCAATAGAGTGAAGGAATATTCATAACCATAATGCATATAACTATACTAGTCAACCAGTATTTATCACATATCTAGCCATATAAGTAGCCCTAATGCTTACAACAACCATGAATCACATACCTTCATGCCACACATGCACACTTGTATGACAAACTGCTCTTGCTTCGAGGTCCAATTTTGCAACTTCACTTTGATGGTCTGTATCTCCTGCTCTATCTTATCCAATACACTAGCATCATAACATACCACTAATCATCATTATGACCTAATTTCATACAATGACCTTATGCACAACAACCTTCACCAAACAAATGCAAAATTGACCATATGCACCCACTTAACATGTATAACCAATCATGAACGACCCATGCATGTTTGTCATGTAACGAAATGTACCCAAGCATGCACAGACAACACGAAAGCATGAACAAAATGTAACCATGAATAAACAAGAAATTCATGTACAACATGTAGCGACATGTAAGAAAGTGTGCACAAACAATACATAAGCAAGAACAACACACAACCAATCATGCGCTCATGACAACATGTTGATAACAACAGCATCAACACTTTCATTGCGACACCACTACCACCATGGCCAACAAAACACAAATGCAACAAGAACATATAAACCTCAAGCATACTAAACACATATGAAAACAACATAAATGCATTACCAACACACCACCCATTGGTACAAGAGTTGAACCATGCTCTGATACCACTCTGTGGTATCAGATATCACAAAAAGATAACAAAATAAAAACACCACCATCATACAAAAATCACATAAAACATAAGCATGCGGAACATATAATATGCATTTGACATGTATGCATGACAAACACACACAACCCAAGGAGAGCGCAACCACGCTCTGATACCACTATGTAACACCCTCTTCCCACATCTACCTACGTAATCAGCCAACTGGGGTGAACATGTGACTAGAGGGTACTAATATGAGATTCAACCTCCTAGATGACCTTAAGGAAGTGGAACTGATGGAAACACCAAAAACACACCTTACACTGCATCATTGACATCCCCAGGAGGTAACCCAACCTTCTAGGGCCCTGTTTCCTGAGGGAGAACTATTTTATAGCCCCCTTGAGGATTAGCCATGGGCTTGTAAGGGAAATGGAGTGGCTATAGACCATATAGCCATGGGCTAGCCTTGTCAAGGTAGCGGTTAAGGCCCAAACAGTCAATTTTGGTGCCCGACTTTGAGATTTATGCCACCTTTTCAGCCCCTGATCCCAGGTCACTGCCCAAAACTTCCTATAACTTAAGGAGAGGGTAAATAACATTGAAACAAACATATGGAAGCAATCAGACCATCATGAACTCATACAACCCCACCCAACCATGACAGGAATTTCACCTAACATGTCACAAACATAACATCTACATGTATAAACAAATTTAAACAAAGGGGTATATTACTTATTTGGGAATGGCTAAGAAGAATTTCTCCCATACATCATAAGCTATAATAAAATATATTTGACCATAGAATCATTGTGTATTCATTTACACATAAAAACATGGAGAGATCCATACCTCATCACTGTCACAATACATGCTTATAACCAGCAAAATTCCAAAAAACATACCATGGATATATCAACAATAGAATCCATATATATACCAGTGCATATACACATCAAATACCAAGGCAATGAAACTTTTATTAATGAGTGTAAAAACCAACCCGGAATGGGACTTCCACGTTCCACCCGACCATAGACATAGTTGAGAAAATCTCCCTTGTGCCATATTCCAAGCATGAATGTGGGATTTTATCAAACACTCAATCAACACCAAACTAGGGCTCCAGAGACCAAATTGTCTCAACCCCAAAACTAATGATTCCACCTCATGGTCAGACATCACTAACCATCACGGATTTGTCTCTATCCAAGCTGCTCCAGGGCTCCAGAGTGTTTGTTCCAACCAAGGCTCCAGGACTAGTAACTCAACCCCAGTTGTTCCCAGGCTCCAAAGCGTTTGTCCAACCAAGCCTCCAAGACTAGTAACTCAACCCAACAAATATCCGTCGGGCTCCAGAGCATTTGTCCAACCAAGGCTCCAGGAACTAATAACTCAAAAAAATAGTTAAAGGAATCATGAGAACCAACCAGAAAACAATCATTGGAAATAAACCCACAATCACCATGGCTATCTAGTAAATGGCAAGGCTAGGAAAATCCACTATCAATCCTAACCATCATCCATGCCAATGACAGATCATAATCAAGAAACCACATGCAATACCATGCATTACAAAACTAGTGAGGAAATAATACATGTAACACGGTACCTACACTCAGAACCTGCTGTAGATGCTAATCCTAATGTCCTCTTATGGTTTCCTGCTCTTCTTTTTCTTTCTTGATCCAAATCTCCAAATATGCCACACTCTCCAAGAGTGCTCCAAGAATACTCCAAGTGCTCAAGAGTATGAGAGAGAGAAAAATAATAATGAGGTCTCTACCAAAACCTGTCAAAAGATTTCCAACTGATCCACAACATCCTTTTTATCATTGATGCCTCAAATTTCTTCATTTTCCATTATTTTCCTTCAATTTCCTTCTTACATGAAACCTGTGACCTTTCACCTTCTCTTTCTCCTAATTTCCATTATTTTCATAGATAAAATGCCAATTAATGCCTCATGCATTTCCAAAGCCTTTGTCTTTTCCTTTGTCAAATTCATTTGCCATAATAAACCAAATGAACACCCACTAGGATGTTTTTCCAACCGTTTAGCTTGGAATATGTATCCCATCCACCGTGGTCTTATATATTTTTACATTAATTTTTACCAAGGCTGTTACATTTTCTTTTTGTAAATGTAGGGTGAGGTCTCTGCCCACATGCAGGTTTTAGGACCCCTGGCCAATCATGATCACAATTTCAACTATAACAAGCTCATTATTCAACCATCGTCACCTTTCCAAAAAGATGTTGTGAGACTAGATAGCCTAAGGGGATAAATGAGCAAAAAATAGAGGGCGTGAAGAGGAAGTAGAGGAGAGTGGACGTAAAGTAGAGATAGAGGCAATTATGAAAAAGCCAAGGAAGAGGATGGAAACTTGCGAGAAGAGTCTTGTAACACTAAGAAACATAGGGAAAAATGATGCAAAGATAACATAGGGCATGAAGGGAGTAAAGGATAGCGGAGATAAACTAAAAAAAAAAATCCAAAGTGAAAAATCCAAGGAGTTTGATGGAAAATTGTGAACATATTGCCATTGAGAAACACTTGCATAGAAAACGAGAAGAAATAGCAAGAATGAATAGTCTACACTAGGTGATTTCCTTTGAATCCCAACTATCAACCATGATAATGGGATTTCAAGTCATTGTACTCGAGGGTGCGAATGTGATGATGAAAAGGAGTGATATCGTAGATAAGAGAAGTTTTGTTCGTGTCCATATTGTTCCCAACATACGACACATATCTTCAGCTAAAAACCCATCAGGCTATAAATTTCCATATGACCCAAATATGTCATGTTTCGACTAATGGTGGGAGAATGTGGCATGTCATCCTCTCTCTGTAGGGGAGGTGGTTGTGCCCATGCCCTATCCACCATTGAACAAATTCCTAACCAAACAAAGGGACACATATCAATGTTAATTAGTATATGGGTATTTTAATTATTTTTTAAAACAAAGGGACACATATCAATGTTAATTAGTATATGTGTTTTTAATTATTGTTTCAAAAAAAAATGTTCATAAAAAATTAACAATTACAAACCAAACAAATAATTTAAATTTAAAAAGATGAATATCTTCCCATCTTCCCACTTTACATCTCAACTTTTTGAATTGATTTTTAAAATGATAATATATAATCTTAAACATAGATTTACTACTACTATCATTATTAATTTTTATTTTTATTTTCATCTATATATATACATACATAGATATATAAAAGGGAAGAATTTTTTTTTAAGGAACAAGAGATTATATTAATCAAAAGTTTGTATACGGGCCAGAACCTTTACATTCATAGACAAAATATCATTTTTCATCCTCCATAATTGTTCAAAAAGAGTTCTATTGGTACCCTGCCTGTAGCCTGCTATGCTTATAATAGAATTGATCTTATATTATCTCCAAAAATAGACATTATATAATATTGTTCGACATAACATTAAACAAAGAAAGTTTCTTAAAGACAACTACATTCCTAGTTTTCCATCTACAAATTCATTTCCATTTTCTTCCTTTATCTGCATCTAAATTTCTGGAAGCTACTCCTCAAGCTCACCTGACAGAGTTGTTCCTGTAGAGGATGGCTCTTGCAAGCCTAAGAACCCCTTCATAACTCCCATTGTCGCTGCCTCTACTGCAAACTCAATTCCATCAACCTTCAAAGTCGAATTATCAACTTTGGTGGACAATAATTCCACCAAAAGGCAAACCCGCTCCATATCTTTGTGCGTCACTTCCATTTTCTTTGAAACTAGTGAGAAATGGGTGAATGCCTCCTATTCAATTTCTCCCTGACCCTATCTATCTTTCCAATGCGTTCCTCCATAGTGAGCTCTTCTTGCTCCAAAATTTCATCACCCTCAGCATTCAAAAACATCATGCTCCTTTACAAATGAAATTTGACAGATATTTTATTCAACTCCAACCCCACTCCTTTCGCAACTGCCACGAGAGAGTATTGAATGTTTCTGGGCTCCAAAAATCGATTGTAATTACCATTTCTCTGCAACATATCTCTCACTTGATGCTTGGCTTGATCACATTTACTCCTCAAGCAGATGGATGAGATACAAACTTGAGGAGAGTTATATCCCAATGCACGAACATGGGGGTCATGATATCATTTTTCCATGCTCGTGATGATAGCTCTGGTAATTAACCACCTGGAGGGAAAATATGTCTTTGTCTCCAAAGCCATGAGTCATTGAACACTCACCTTCCTTAACAATTCTTAATGAATGTTATTTAAAAGTGAGGAATACCTCGAAGCTTGCTCCTACCATCTTGTCGTAAGGGATATCTTCCCAACCATCAAACTATTTATCCTCTCAGTCATCATGGAATATACTGGAATGATAATGCACCTCGAGAACCCTGATAAAGGCCTACCGCTATATTGGCTTGTTCATCTGCAATATTATTATTTTATGTTTTAACATGGTAGAAAGATATAGATTCAAACTTTTAGATTTGATTCCATGATCAAGGCCTACCTCTATATTGGCTTGTTCATCTAAAATATTATTATTTTATCTTTTAACATGGTAGAAGGATATAGATTCAAACTTTTAGATTTGATTCCATATTCACTCATATAAGGGGGCCAAATATTTTTGGACCATAGCTTTTGCTTTATGGGATTTATGAATAAACCCATGCAAATTTCATCTCCGTTTCTTCTTCTTAGGGGCTTATTAACATGAGACTTAGGGGCTTATTAACGAGAGGGCCAAATCTTTTTGGACCGTAGTTTTTGCTTTATGGGATTTATGAATAACTAGCATTGAGTCTTTCATTGCAATGAAATGATCAATTCTCCTTTCTAGAGAAACAACTTTTACTTTATATTAATATTATTATTTTCATAATATACATAAATATATTTTATGAATTATTCATATTTTTCTTTTCATAATTTATTCATGATATATTTTTTTATAAGCTTGGCAGGACTACATCTTCATCATGTCCAATATATCACCTCGATCCCGGTGAGGAATTGAACCAGTGACTTCATATCAAGGAGTGTCTTAATAGAATACCCTATCACCGTCTATCCAAGAACGAGTGGACTTATTCATGTTATTTTTAAATTTCATAATACTTATTCTTTTATTTCCTAATAAATTAAAATAAATTTTTATTTTTATTTTGGTCGGAATTCTTTCTTTTCTTTTTATTTTATTTTTGCTATTAAATTCACCTTTTTTTTTTGCTATTGACTTTACCTTTTCTTTTTGTAATTTATTCCTTCACTTTTTTCTTTTTTCTTACTTTATATCATTTATATTTTATTTTTGCTATTAACTTTATCTTTTCTTAATGTGTTCCCGAACTTCTTTCTTTTTACTTTATATCATTTATATTTTATTTTATTTTTATTGATTTTACCTTTATTCTCTAAATTCAAATTTCATTATACTTTTATCTTTATTCTTTGTAACTTGAGGTTGCAACTTAATATTTTAAAATTGAAGATTTACTTTTATAGAAAGTTTACTTTTACTTTATGTTTAAGATCAAATGGAAAAATATTATTTTAAAATATAATAAAATTAATTAATTAATGGCTTATATAATAGGTATTTAAATTATAAATATATTGGGTTATATTTATAAATTTAAATTAATGTTGTTTGTAATATTTTTTAAAAGTAATATGTATAATATAATTTTAAAAGTTTAACGTTTTCAATACTTATTAAGTTAATTTAAATAAACTTGTAAAAATATTAGAATATTAATTATTTTTTATAAATGAAAAAAAATAAAAAAATTATCCACGTACAGAAGTATTGTCATAAAACACTGAATTCGGCAAATGCTTATAAAGCTCTTATAAGCATACAAAGAGTACAAGGAGGCGTATAAAGCTCTTGACAATGCTTTTAAGCATCGGTCATTCGGTATTTGCGTGGAAACCAAGAGGAAACATTTTGTGACATCCATAACAAACAAAAAAATTAAATTAAATTTTGTATCCTTATTTACTATCTATTCTAACTAGTTTGGGTTAGAATTGTTCATGGTTGCACTTTCAATTAAAATAACACCATGAAGTAAGTTTTTTTAAAAGTAATGAACTTTATAAACAACATACTTATCTAATTAATTATATTGCTACGTGATAACCCTTATCCATATTCACAAAATACCAAAAAGCATTGGAGTTCACATATAAAATCAAAATGCTATTTATTAGACTTACCATACGATTATTTTCTATTGTTTAGTATAGATTAGAGGCACGTTTGTGATCTGACAGTTATGATCTGTCAACCACAAGCCATAAATTTGTTTGTGCTTTCAGTGATTAACAATCTAAGTTTAATATCATTCATTTTCCATCGTTTATAATTATTTATGTGATTAAATGCTAAGGTACAAAGGTTATCCCTAACCTGATCTTCCATGCCACTATGCAATGAATTGGTTGACACATGCCATCTCTAGCACCGTTAGATCTATTGGGCCAATATCAACGGTGTAGGAAGAATCACTTTGGGGTTAGGGTAATCGACCTCCTCTCAACCCTAATTATTTTCCTCATTTTCACTTTGGCGAAAAATGCCTTGAGCTCTACCGCTTTGTGGCTTCAACGCCGCCATTTCTCTGCACCGAGCTGGTTCGAAGGTTCTCTGTGGTTTAACTAACTGTCCAAGCCATCGGCATTGCTGCGAGTAACATTTGTAAGATGTATTTCTTCATCAATATTATAGAAGATACAACTATGGTTCCTATTTTTATTCTGAAAGTTTTTCTATTAAATTAACTGGGGTTTTAATAGTGCTTACTGAACCCCAACTTCTACCTTCTTGTATTGTTGTTCATTTGAGCTTCACTAATGGCTTGCTCCGTCTGGTTAATGAGCTTGGGGTTCATCGCAGTGCAGCTTCGTGGTGAAGGTTTTAATCCTCCTATCGCTAGAGATTCAAGATTACATCTCCGACACAGTGACATAGGTGAGTCTACTACTTTTATCTTTTATCATTTACAGGTTTAGCAGTTACCCTGATGAGGGTTTTGACTATTCTCATTTTCTCCTTGTTGTTTCAGGTTATGACATTGAGTTTCCCGTTTCCCTTACCAAGGTAAGTCCTCGAAAAATTCGCATGGTTTGGTAGTTAGTATTTCTTGGTTGTTACCCAGGGTTTGGAACTGTAACCCTAATATTCTATTGTTGTCTTTACAAGTAACTTGTGACCTCGCACCTTTTACTTGTGTGGCATTGTTCTTCCTACCATTCTATCCTCAGAGGGTGACTTGCTCACTTTGTTGGTGTATAGGTACCACGGGTCTTTGAATCATTTTTAAATTAGATGAAAGCCCCTTCTGGTTTCTTGGAATTAATCCCTAAGTTGTTATATACCTTTTTTTTCTGAAGCCATAAGGTTCTATTCATATTTTTGTTCAAACACAATGTAAAGGATATTTACAGTCTTAAAGATGGCTTAATATATTTGAGTTTTTGTTATTTGTAAGTTTTATATGCATGCAAATGATCTTCTAGTCATTCTGTAGATTCCTCCCAGTTCTGAGTTGAAATGTTGGTTCGGCTTGAGTATTCCCCTTTATTTTTCTATTAATGGTTCAGCCAAGAGGTATTTCAGCACAAAGATTTTGTCAAGTCCACATATACATTTTTATTGTAATTTCTATTTACTTTTTTATTCAAAATCTTAGTACTCTGGAAATGATTTTTATTTCTACCTTCTCAGCATACCTACTAAGTATATTTTCTTGTTTCTACATATTCGTAGACTATAATTCATATTGGGATTATTCTCTAAGTTGTCCCAATTTTATTTACTGTATGCAGTTCTTCTATTTCCTTTTAATGTAAGATCAACTCGCGTATTCCTTTAATCTAGAAGCCTGAATGTATCGTATATATCTTTATTTCTACAGAATTATTTCTTCATATAGATACACTGATATGTCAACAACAATATTGTCAGGGGGAGAATGTTTATTTAAAATACATAGTTGTAATTAATATTTCACTTTCTTGGTAAATATACTATTTCAGTTTACTGTGTAAGGTTGATGTCCAGACCATCATAATTCTAGGTTACTCTCTGTATCCCTAGTCCGAGTATGGAGTTTGAACCAGAGAGGAAACAAATTGTTCAGTCTGGGGTCTCTACTCTGGACAGAATAATAGTCTCCTCTGCAATACAATTCTGAAATTTCACATATATTTGTTCTATTTACTTTCTTGGAATTTCTACACCAACAGAGTTATGATTTACCCTATTAATACATTTAAAAGGAAGTACATAAATAAATTTGTCTTAACATGTTGCATTAGTATCTAAATACTTATTTATATATACATGTATTCTCTTTTTCCTGCTAAATTCCTTTATGTAAATCCTTTTAAGATGAAGCATATTGATACATTTCCTACTTTTTTTTCAATTTCATCAGTTACAAAAATAACTATTTATGTAACTAGAAACCACAATCGGATTCACATCTTTCTTAACACCTACAAAAACATAGTAAGATCCACAATCTTTCTTAACACCTGGTTAAGTTACTTATCTCACTTTAATCTGTTGATGATAGCCTCGCAACCTTGAGAGAGGCAATTACGTCCTCAACTCCCTCTGTGCTCTGCACCAAAGTAGGACTTAGTTAGAAATGTTTCTGGAATAGAACTCAATACTCTTAGTCTAGTCTCCCTTTCCAGTTTCAGGTTTCAGAGTTTCCATTGGTTCCAACTAGCTCTGGATTTACTCTCACCATCAAGCCTCCTCGTTTTTCTTCAAATTCACAGAACCCCTTTTCCTCACTAGAATTTCCTTTCTATCCTCAAAGGAAAAGGTAACTGTCTTTAACTATTTTTTCCTAACTACTCTAGAATCTTGGAATACTTTATCATCAATTTTTATGGAAAAACATTCCATAATTAATTCTTTATTCAAAGACAAGAATAAATCATGTTCATTACTAGATTAACTTTACTTGTAATCTCATTTAAAATTAAATGCATAATATTTTTTTTAAGAAAAAGAAATATTTTAAGGATTAAATCCAATTGTTACATCTTCCCCCTATGAAAGTAAACATCGCCCTCGGTGTTTTATTCCATATCAGCAAATAGTTCTGGGTATGCCTCATGCACAAATCCTTTGTCATCCCATGTAGCCTCCTCCGGGCCAAAGTGCTTCCATTGCACTTTAACTTGGGTGATGGCTCGCCTCCAAAGTGTGATTTCTCTCTGATCGAGAATACTTGAGGTTCTACCAAAAATTATCCCTCTGGTTCGACCTACAATGAGAAAAGGCTTAAGTTAATTAACTTAAAATTCATATCTTTTGGAGATTTGATACTCAATCTTATTCCTACATGAATTTTTTACCAATGTATTACATGCCTAGGATTATGCACATATCGTTTTAGTATTGATACATGAAACACATTGTGCACCCGTATGTGACTGGGTAATGCCAATCGATAGGCCACTAGTCCTACTCTTTCTAAATTTTGGAAAGGTCCACAGAACCTGGGAGCCAATTTGTCACACAAAGTCCACCTTAAGGTGCTTTTCTTGGGCCTGATTCTTATATACACATGATCACCCACTTCAAACTCATGATAGGTTCTCTTTTTGTCCGCATAAACCTTATGTTGTTCTTGGGTAGCTTTTAAATTCTGTCGAATATTCTTTACTTCTTGTTCCATTTCCGCCAACATCTCTAGGCCAAGCATTAATTTTTTCTCTAGGCTGCTCCAGTTAATGGGAGTTCGACACTGTCTCCCATATAAGGCTTCAAAGGGACTCATTTTTAGAGACTCTTAATATCCATTATTATATGCGAATTACACTAGATGTAGATAATCTTCCCACTTTGTGGGTTGTTTCATTGCGTACATGCGCAACATGTCTTCTAGGATTTGATTCACTTGCTATGTTTTTCCATCTGTTTGTGGATGATATGCGGTGCTAAAGTTGATATATGTGCCCAATCCAATAAAAAGTTCCTTCCAAAAGGCTGAAGTGAACTTTACATCTCGATCTAAGATGAATGTTTTAGGAATACCATGCAACCTAAATATTTCCCTCATAAAATATCTGCAATTTGCACTATTTTTTAATTGTACTGAATTGGAATAAAGTGAGCTTCCTTGATCAGTCTATCTACAACTTCCATTACAGAATCGTTATGTCTCTTCAACCTCGGTAAACCAGTAATAAAATCCAATGATATAACCTCCCATTTCCATTCTGGTATAGGTATGGGCTACAAAAATCATGTTGGATGTTGATGTTCCACCTTAACCTATTGGCATTCCACACACTTAGTTAAGTACTCAGCAATATTTTTCCAAATACTGGGCCAAAAATAAACTTTCCTTATTGTTGTCATCATTTTCTGGTAACCTGGGTGTCCAGAATAAGTACTGCGATGATATGCATCCAAGATCAACTCTTTCAAAGTCATCTGATTTGGGATGTATATCTTTCATTTAAAAGTTAAAATTTATCTCTGTTAATCTCATATTCTGATAGATTTTCCTGTTTTTTCTACTTCATTTGCTTGTTGCCATAAAAATTGGTATTCAGGATCCTTCTCGCTTCTTCTTTTATTTGATCCTGAAATTTGAATTCTACTTGATTAAAGTAGAGTTCATACACGCAATGCAGTTTTCTTCTCAAAGCATCCGCAATACAATTTTATTTTCCCTATGTTGAATATCAAAATCAGATTCACTTAGGAATTCATTCCACCTTTCTTGGCGAGCATTAAAATCATCTTGTTTAAAGTATCTGGTCAGACTATTGTGATCTGTTTTCAGCACAAACCTTTTTCCCAATAAGTAGTGTCTACAGACCTTGATTGCATGAACTACTCTTGTCAACTCTAGATTGTAAGCAGAATAATGATGTTCATTATCTTTTAATTTTCTTGATTCTTATGCAATGCCCCTTCCCTCTTGATATAATATTTCTCCTACTCCTTCCTTGCATGCATCGCTACATACCTCAAATTCCTTGTTTGGGTCAGCAACTCTCAAAACAGGGGCAGTAGTCAGCAACTTCTTTAACAGTTTAAAACTAGTTTGACATTTGCTGGTTCATTTAAACATCCTCCCATTTCGCTGCAGAGTCATAATAGGAAAGGAAATTTTTGAGAATCCTTCGATGAAGCACCTATAATATCTGACCAATCCATAAAAGAACATATATCTACTACATTTTTGGGCACTCTCCATTCCATGATAGTCTTTATTTTCTTGAGATCTACTGGTATGCCTTTAGTGGAAATAACATGGCCTAAATATTGTATTTTCTTTTTGAAGAAATTACATTTGTTGAACTTGGCATACAACAGATGTTTCCTCAACATTTCCAGAACCTATCATAAATGTTCCTTATGCTCTTCCATGGTTCCTGAATAAATTAATATGTCGTCAATAAATATCAGTACAAACTTGTCCACAAATGGATGAAATATGTGATGCATCAGGCTCATGAACGTTGTTGGTGCATTGCTTAATCCAAAAGGAAAAACAAAAAACTCATAGTGCCTATATCAAGTTCAGAAGGTTGTTTTGTAAATGTCTTCATCTTTAATTCGAATATGGTGGTAACCATACCTCAAATCTATCTTTGAAAATACAGTCGCACCCTTCACTCAATCGTAAAGATCATCTATACGTAGCAGTGGGTATTTATTCTTAACTATTAATTTATTGAACTATCTGTAATCCATGCACATTTGCATGGTTCCATCCTTTTTCTTCACGAAAAACACTAGTGTGCTCCCCAAGGGGATACACTTGGTCGAATATATCCCTTATCCAACAATTCTTTTAATTTCATTTTTAATTCTATTAACTCGGGTACACTCATCCGATATGGTGCTTGTGACACTGGTGTGGTATCGGGCATTAATTTGATAGTGAAATTGATATCTCTCTTTGGAGGTAGTCCTATTATGATTTCTGGAAATACATCCATAAAGTCCTGGACCACTAGCATATTTTCCATCATAGGAGTCTTATCCTTAGAATTAGTGAATCCTACTTGGATGGCATAAATATAGCATCCTTTTCTAATACATTTACCCAACTGCGATGCTTTTATAGGACGTAACTTCTGGTGTGTCCCATATTTAGCTCTGAAGTAAATGATCTTATCTTTATAGTCTACTAGAGACTAGTTTCCTTCTAGCCAGTCCATACCTAGTAGTATGTCATAGGAACCCAAAGGTAAAATATTTAATTCTACCTTTAACGGTTGATTTCCAGTTTCCAAAGAATAGTTCGAACCTTTAGCACTAGCCCTTCTCTTTGACCCAGTGGCGAGCTGTACCAACCAGGGATTCTTAAATTTTTGGCTTTGCAAGTTACACTTTTCTACTATCCAGGGGTTTACATAGCTTAAAATGGCATCAGGGTCAACCAAAATAGAAACAATTTGTGAAAATAGCTTACCTTCAATTTCTATCATGGTCAGTTGGTAGTTTACTTGTCGGTCTTCAAGAGTTTCATTAATTATTGGTATAATTTGAGCCACATCCCCCACTGTAGAAGCCTCTTGTAGGTTGGTTGTTATTTCACTTCTCCCACGATGAGGAAAATTCTTCTAATAATGTGCCTCACCACATCCCCAACGTTGTAGAGGGGGTTTCTGAATCTTTCCATGCTCTGGTTTGCTGGAGGCTTCTGTGGGTCGCTCCTCTATTGGTAATTTTTTTTTTCTGTCGATTTCTCCCATACTGCCTACTTGCTGAATTTCTTGCAGAATTTTTAAAATTAACAGACCTGGTATTTTTTAAATTTGAATTATTTTTTTGTCCTTTCTTTGGTGACCAGTTTCTCCCTTTTCCACCTTTTTCCTTGGATTGCCAATAGCACATTTGTTCTTTTTGAATTACTTCATCCATAGTCTTAGGGTTTATGAATTCAATTCTTTCCTTCATGTGGGCAGGTAGACTACTCATAAATCACTAAAATCTAGCCTTCTCATCTCTTAATTGAGGTACATATCTTAACAATTATGTGAACTTAGTTATGAATTCATCCATTGTCAATTGTCCCAATCTCAAATCATGAAATTCTCAAGATTTGTCATCATATAAATGCTCTTTTAGGTACTTATCCTTGAAGTATTGCTGGAACTCGTCCCATAAGGTAGCTTTCTCCCTTAGTTGATAAATAGCCAAGCGAGATTTGACGTTGTTGTTATATTCATAAACTTGAAAATACTAGTTCATGTTAATTAGCCATGCTTCAGCTACCTCTTCGGCCTCTCCATCGAAAGTAGGAGGTTTGATTTTTCGGAACTCACCCTGCAGTTCCACTTTCTATTTTTTCATCTCTTGCTGATCTAACACATCTCCAGATTCTTTTTAATTATAGTTTTCTTTTATTGCTCCGCCTTGTATGACTTCCTTCTGGCTTGTCATTAAATGTCGTTGATGTTTTCTTTCTTCCCGGGTGTCTCTTTCAAGGCTTGGTGGAACTATCCCTTAATTTTTCCTATCAGAGAGGCTTTTCAGAATCCTCTCTTGCTCTTACAACAGTGTTTCATTGTCGGTTCTCACCTGAACCATTTCTTCCTGTAACTTTTGCATTGTGCTCAGAAGTATACTTGTCTAATGTTGTTGTCTTTCAAGTAATCTGCTAGTCTTTTGATGCTGATCTACACTTTGTTGTACCCACATTTCTAGGTTCATTTTATGATTGGATTAGGGCTGAGGTTCCCCAGTATTTCTGGGTACTTGGTGTGTTGATCCCCTTCTCATTGTATCCTTTCTAGTTTCTGTTCATAATTTACACACAACATTTGTTATTCAGGTGACGTAGTTGGGTACCAGCATATCAACGTTGCTCTGATACCACTTGTGACATTCATATATATATATATATATATATATATATATATATATATATATATATATTATCCCTATTTATTATCTATTATAACTAGTTTGGGTTAGAATTGTTCATTGTTTCACATCCAATTAAAATAACACCATGAAGTAAGTTTTCTTTTAAGGCAATGAATATATAAACAACATACTTATCTAATAAATTATATCACTACGTGATCACCTTTATCCATATTCAAAAAATACCAAAAAGCATTGGAGTTCACATATAAAATGAAAGTGCTATTTATTAGAGTTACCATATGATTATTTTCTATTGTTCAGTATATATTCGAGGCATGTCTAATCTGAAAATTACGATTTTTCAACCGCAAGCCATAAATTCCTTTGCACTTTCAGTGATTAACAATCTAAGTTTAATATCATTCATTGGCCATCGTATATAATTATTTATGTGTTTAAATGATAAGGTACAAAGGTTATCCCTAACCCTATCTTATGTGCCACTATGCAATTAATTGGTTGACACATGCCATCTATAGCACTGTTAGATGTATTGGGAGGAGATAGATGGTGGAGGAAGAATCAGTTTGGGGTTAGGGTAATCGACCTCCCCTCAACCCTAACCGTTTTCCTCATTTTAAATTTGGCGAAGTTATGCCTCGAGCTCTGTCGCTCTATGGCTTCCATTAGGGGAATTTTGAGGTCTAAAATGGGTCTCCTAAGGAAAATGTACAATCAAAATTCACTTTATGAGAACCAATCACATTTTAGTGGGTGACATCATCCCTATTGGTTGAGGTGGTATTGATTGAGTTAAAGGTATTTGGTATATTCTCAATGGTGGATTAAAACTCATGGTTAACCATGGTAGTACTTTAAGTACTTTTAAAGTCATAAAGTAAAGTACTCATAATAAATGGCATTGCACTTTTTTTGAATAAAATAATATTATTGGCATTTCATATTTATTTAAAGAAACAATGCATATCCCTATACATTTATTATATTATATTATATTATATTATATTTATATAGTATATTAATTACATGCTATTATACAATTTAAATAATATAAATTTTAATTAATAGCATATAATATAATTAAGAATTTATAAATTTATATTTGTATTTTATTTTAAGTTATTTAAGTACAAAGGGAAAATGCATCAATTGTTAAATGATAATGATTTTTTCTTGAAAAGCTCATTCTTATAAATAGTCACATCAATACAATTTTTTTATTAATTTTATTTTGGTACAAATTTTGAATTGAATTTAACTATGGTTATGTGGATTGTGGTGCAAAAAGTGAATTGCAAATTCATAAATATTATTTTATTGGTTTAGCTATTATTTTATTATTTCCTTAGGAGGCCCATTTTAGACCTCAAAATTCCCCTAATGAACACCACCATTGCTCTGCACTGAGATGGTTCAAAGGTTCTCCCTGGTTTAACTAAATGTCCATGCCATCGGCACTACTATAGGTAACATTTGTAAAATGTATTTATTTGTCTAGATTATAGAAGATACAGCTATGGTTCCTCTTTTTATTATGCAAGATTTTCTATTAAATTAATTGGGTTTTTAACAATGCTTATAGGAACTCGTCTTCTACCTTCTTGTATTTCTATTCATTTGAGCTTCACTAATAGCTTGCTCCATTTGGTTGATGACCTTGGGCTTCATCGCAGTGTAGATTCATGGTTAAGGTTTTAATCCTCATATTGCTAGATATTTAAGCTTACATCTCCGGCACGGTCACACAGGTGAGTCTACTACTGTTATCTTTTTTTCATTTACAGGTTTAGCAGTTACTCTGATGAGGGTTTTGACTATTCTCATTTTCTCCTTGTTGTTTCAAGTTACGACATCAAGTTTCCTGATTCCATTACTAAGGTAAGTCATCGAAAACTTTGCATGGTTTGGTAGTTAATGTTTCTTGGTTGTTACCCAGGGTTTGGAACTGTAACCCTAACATTCTACTGTTGTATTTGTAGGTAACTTGTGACCTCGCACCTTTTACTTGTGTGGCATTGTTCTTCATGCCATTCTATCCTTAGAGGGTGACTTCCTCACTTCGTTGGTGTACAGGTATCGTGGGTATCTGAATCATTTTTAAATTAGATCCAAGCCCCTTCTGGTTTCTGGGAATTAATCCCTAAGTTGTTATAGACATTTTTCTTGCTAAAGCCATAAGTCTCTGTTCATATTTTTGTTCAAACACAATGTAAAGGATATTTACACTCTTAAATATGGCTTAATATATTTGTTTTTTGTTATTTTAAAGTTTTCTATGCATGAAAATGATCTTCAGGTCATTTTGGATATTACTCCCAGTTCTGAGTTGAAATGTTGGTTTGGCTTGAGTATTCCCCTTTATTTTTCTATTAATGGTTCAGCCGAGAGGTCTTTCAGCACAAAGATTTTTTCAAGTCCGCATATACATTTTTATTTTTATTTTCGTTTACTTTTTTATTCAGAATCTTAGTACTTTGGCAATGATTGTTATTCCTGCCTTCTCAGCGTACCTACTAAGTATCTTTTCTTGTTTCTACATATTCGTAGACTATATTTCATACTGGGGTTTATCTTCTTTGAGTTGTCCCAGTTTTATTTACTGTATGCAGTTCTTCTATTTCCTTTTAGTGTAAGATCTACTCACATATTCCTTTAATTTGGAAGCCTCGATGTATCGTATATATCTTTATTTCTATAGAATTATTCCTTCATGTAGATACACTAAAATGTCAATAAATATACATTTATATGTCAACAAAAATACATTTACATGTCAATAAAAATAATGTGAGGGGGCAAATATTTATTAAAATACATAACTGTAATCAATATTTCACTTTCTTGGTAAATATACTATTTCAGTGTACTATGTAAGGTTGATGTCCGGACCATCATAACTCTGGGTTACTCTCTGTATCCCTAGTCCGAGTATAGAGTTTGAACCAGAGAGGAGACAAAATGTTTAGTATGGGCTCTCTACTCTGGATAGATTAACAGTCTCCTCTATAATACAATTCTGAAATTTCGCATATGTTTGTTCTATTTACCTTCTTGGACTTTCTACACCAACATAGTTATGATTTACCCTATTAATGCATTTAAAAAGGAAGTACAGAAATAAAGTTGTATTAACATGCTACATTAGTATATAAATACATATTTATATATACATGTATTCTCTTTTTCCTGCTAAATACCTTTATGTAAATCCTTTTTAAGATGAAGCATATTGATACATTTCCTACTTTTTTTTCAATTTCATCAATTACAAAAATAACTATTCATGTAACTAGAAACCATTGTCGGATTCACATTCTTTCTTAACACCTACAAAAACACATTAAGATTCACAATCTTTCTTAACACCTTGTTAAGTTACTTATCTCACCTTAATCTACTGATGATAGCTTCCCAACCTTCAGAGAGGCAATTACATCCTCAACTCCCCTTGTGCTCCGCACCAAAGTAGGCCTTATTCAGCAGTTTTTCTAGAATAGACCTCAAAACACATAGTCCAATCTCCCTTTCCAGTTTTAGGATGTAGAGTTTCCACTGGTTCCAACCAGCTCTGGATTTACTCTCACCATCAAGCCTCCTGGCTTTTATTCAAATTCAGAGAACCCCTTTTCCTCACTGGGATTTCCTTTTTATCCTCAAAGGAAAAGGTAGTTGTCTTTAACTTCTTTTGCCTAACTACTTTGGAATCTTGGAATACTTTATCATCAGTTTTTATGGAAAAAATTTCCATAATTAATTATTTATTCAAATACGAGAGTAAATCATGTTCAGTACCAGATTAACTTTACTTGTTAATATCATTTAAAATGAAATGCATAATATTTTTTTTTTTTAAAGAAAAAAAATAGTTTAAGGATTAAATCCAGCGGTTACACATTTTGACAGTATGAGAGAACATCTAATAGAGAACCTGGAGACGCCGATTCCAAATGGTATTCTTGCAAAAATAAAGGATGCATTTAGTTTTGTAGAATCGGTCGAAGGGATACGCAGGAAATCATATGTATTATTTTCTACCTTGCTTCGGTCTTGTCCAGAAAATCTATGTTCTGTTATACCTGGTGAATCGGGCATTTCGAGGTCTGCTAATGAAAGTGGCTCCTACTTCTACTACATCTATGACAATAAACTTGTAACAATGAATTACCTGGCCATTGCGAGACTGACAACTATTTATTGTCTTCTAAGTGACATTAAATCACAAAATGAGCCACAAAATTTCTGGTATTATGAGAGGAAAATATACAAACATGTTTGGAGTGAAGATCAGGTTGTGAAGAGTAGACAACGGCTACTAGAGGGCATTGTGAGAGACATTGAAAATTGAGCCTGGAAGATGTTTATAATGATATATGCATGTGAATTATTAGAAATCTTGAGTATCGCAACATTTATAGGGCCTGAAAACACTAGTAAGAGTGCTCTTATAAATTCAACATTAGGAAAAATTGTTGAAGAAGAGGGATTCACCAAACACACACATGTTGATACCATGCACCATTTCAGTGATGATTTATTTATAATTAATTTCCCTGGCACTGAAGTGGGTGGAGAAAGAGTTCACCTGTCAAAGGTTTGGGAAAAATATGACAAGGTTGCAGACTTTTGCATAGTGGTGCTTAATTTTTCTGGCGATAATTGTCAAGTTGCAGTGAAGTTTCCAAAGATCACCCTATCACGAATGTTCGAAAATGTGGTGTTAATTATGAACAAGGTGGATTTCATATTTCATGGTCCAAGGAAATATAAGATATGGGATGAGTACAGTCCCAGGAAACTGACAGATCTGATACAAGCATTCGCATAAACCTTTGGGTTATCCCCAAGTAAATTCTTCCTTTCCATCTCGAGGGTGAATGAAGAGCTGGAAGAAATAACCTGCGAAATTCTTGAAGAGAGAGACAACAACGTCATGCTTAAGGAAGTGATCAAAACAACCATAATGATGCCCATTTCATAGTTGAATTTCTGGATCGTTCATGTAAAGTTGAATAATTTGGTAAAATTTTAACCTCTCTACTAAATCAATACCTTAAATTGTCCTAGTGTTTTGGAATTTGTGTAGATTTATCTCAAATTTTAGTTCAAAATGAATCTTAATCAATCAAGTTCTGTAATTTAATTTCATGGGATGAACTGTCATAGTGTTTTGAAATTTGTGTAGATTTATCTCAAATTTCAGTTCAATTTGAATCTTAATCAATCAAGTTCTATAATTTAATTTCATGGGATGGTTTCGTCAGGCTGCCTCAACAATGGAATTTTAAAAATTTCTTCTTCTAGTTTTCTAATTTGCAATCAAGACAATGATGCAGCAGCATAATGTCTGCAAAATTAACCTTGTAACCTTAGCCCAAAAGGGTTTGGAATTTTCAAAAGGGGAATGGATTCACCCAAATAAAATTTCTATAAAATTAGAATAGTGAATTTCCAGTGTCATAGTTATAGAAGGAATCTAGGTTGTTAAGGAGAATACTCAGAATCTAGGTTTTTAAGGAGAATTCTTTGTTCCATGTTACATATTGTAAGAAGGAAAAATTGTCATGTAGTTGAGGACCAGTAAACTTAAATTAGTGCACTGTTAGAAACAAACTCCATATTTTCTGTTGTAACGGTTGATGTTTTAGTAAGAAGTGGATGAGACAAGCTAGCCAGGGGAGGCCTGACAAACAATAGCTCTCTTCAAGCCTAAATGGATGGGGCTTACAACATTGTTAGGTTACCTCTACATAGTCGAGAGAGAGAGAGGCATAGTTACCTAGAAATTGCACATGCATTGATCAAGTCGGTGGGACGAGGCAACATGAGTTGTGCAGGGCACAACGTGTTGATTTTTTGGGTAACATTGGATGTGCTCTAGCTCTGAAACTTTGTGGAGGGGCTAGAAAGCATAGATATCCAAGACCCAAAAATCGTTTGGAGAAATTGTGACCTGGAACTTAAGTTATTCCAATAATTAATTATTTTAATGGAGACCCTAAGTCTAACTTAGGGAAATTAAATAATTAAGGGGAATTAATTTAAACATGTGGGTGAGAATGTTCTAAGCAACAAGGATCACATATTTTATAATATTAGTCGTTGATTAGAGATTAGATCACAGTCTTTGATTTTTCAACGAGAAAATTATTAAAGGAAGGCTTAGGGTTAGTTGGAGAACACAGACGTAGCAGTAACACCTGAGATAAGTCGAAATTCTGGGGCATGGTTTGATGATAATTTTTCAGTGAGCTTGTAGTGAAGCGAGAGGTAGATCAGTAGTGGGGTTTCAGATCTGAGGTTGAGAATACATAGGCAGAGAGACAGATCCATACCAAAGGAAGTGCAGTCAAGGAAAGGTGACGTAGAGGCAGCGTAGGCCCAGTAGGGGTGATGCAAACCCAACCAGGCTCACATAGAGCCAACGTAGAGCCTGATGTGGTCACAAAAGGGTGACACATTCCAAGAGGGGTTGACGCAAAGCCGGGAAAGACATCGTTGGGGTTTTAGTGAGCCAGAAAGGGCTCCTATTTAGAAGATATAGAAGGGGTGATGCAGCCACATTGAAGGGTGATGCGGTGATTGCATAGACACTTGTTGGGTTCTTCATCCTCACTTAAATCAACCATATTTTCTATCTCCAGAGATAGAGGTACATCTTTCGGGATTTTATTTTTTGGGTAAACTACTACTGTTACCATATATTGTATTCAGAATTCAGCATAATAATAAAACCTTTAAGTGTTGTTGCACCGGTTTTCCCACATTAGGTTTTTCCGGGGACATTTGTCTGAAAATTATTGTGTATCCTTTGTCATGTGTGCTTAATTATTCATTACTTTATCTGTATGTATGTGTATATCTAAAGTGTGTTTAGTTCATTTTTTTCTGAATATTTTTTAAAATAACTTGTAAATTTAAAAACACAAGTAGGAGAAGTAAACTAGATTTCTGCAGTAGAAATTTTTGTTGAGTAGATTCACAAATTTTCACATCGTATTAGAGTTATCAAAAATCAAGGGGAGTTGAAGCCATCAGTGAAGTGACGAATTTTTTGCTGCAGGAAGGTGGCTGAGACAACACAAATCTAGAAAGAGGCAGTGCAACACCAAAGGGATAGTGCAGACCCAGCAAGGGTGATGCAGATCCTGTCTAGCTCACACAGAGCTGACACGGGCCCAGAAGGGCAACGCAAATGTTGTCTAGCTCATGCAGGCCCAAGAGGGTGACGCAATTAGAGAGGGGGTGACACTATGCTAGTTTTCATGGATGGAGGTGCAATTTTGTTCTTAGAAGTTGCTGGTGGGGCATTGTTTCTGCCGGTGCATGACAATGTCTAGCGGGGTTGACAAAGTAAGGGGAAATAGTTCCTCAACAAACTTTCTATCCAAGAATTCTAAGATTCGATCAGTGTAGTGGTTGGAGAGGGTTTATTCGACAGAATTTGTGGAGGATTTTCGAGAAGGAAATCACTAGTCAGAGGACTTGTATTCTCTAGAGGGTTCTTATTGCCAAGAAACCCATATATAGTCTCTTGTTGAGAGAAACAATAGAAGAAGGGAGAAGAGCATCCATTTCGACATCTTGAGAATAGATGGCCTCACATGGATTGAGGGATCAGGATAGGTTAGATGGTGCAACTAACTTCATCATCTAGAGAGCCAGAATCCTAACAATACTTGATAAATATCGTATCATACATCATGCCGAGAGGGTTGTATCTGTTCTTATCGATGTTGGTCCATTAAAGAAGTATGAGGAAAATAAAGCATGGGCTAAGCGCTTGATTATGGATGGGGTGAAGGATCATGTGGTCCCACATATTACTGAAAATAACACGGCAAATGAGATGTGGACAACGCTGACCAAGTTGTATCAAGGCACCTCCATCAAGAGAAAGATTCTTCTAGAGAATTAGATGCGACTATTTCAAATGCACAAGGGAGAGGAAATCAACCCCTTCCTCATTAGATTGAAGGAAATTCGAGATCAACTGGTTGTTATGGGGGAAACTCCTGATGAGGATCTCATGGTGAGGACTACCCTGAATGCAGTCACCGATGATTTGGAGACCTTTGTCCAAAGAATTTTGGGCAGAGCATAACTTCCAAACTTGGAGGACATGTGGGCAACTCTTTATCAAGAGGAGATCAGGAGAATGTCCAAGATGGGAAACAACAGTGGAGGAGCTAAGATCAAGAAGGAGGAGGAGGAAGATGTGGCTCTCACATCTAAGGAATAGAAACAATAGCAAGGGAAGAAGAAGAATGACCTCTCAAAGTTCTGGTGCTTCAAATGTGGTGAATTAGAAAAATTTCTCCAATACTTGTCCTCAAAAGAAGAAGGGCAAGGAAGATACAGACTCTAAGTTTGTAGCAACCAAGGAGGATGATGTCGATGATGATAATGTGGCCATGAGTGCTTATGTACCTCGAGAGAATAGGTGGGGAGACATAGATTTGTAGTTCTCTCGAACTCCAGATGAGGGGCAAGATCCTTGAAGTTCCCAAAATCTTGTATCACATACGAGTTACGGGAGCCCTTAATGACAGTAGCAAGATGAATGGACTCAGTTGGTGCACAGGATTGTGGAGGCACATTGGCAGAGTTAGGACGTTGAATATTGGAGCAACGCAGAGCAGAGGCACCAGAGGGTCAGCACAGATTAGTAGCATAGGGCATTTCAGTATCAAGATGAAACCAAACTAACTTGTTTGTCAGGATTTTGGGTGATTTCCTTCAGTTGCTTATTTCTGAGCAATTTAGTTGCAGTGTAGCAGTTAGCAGTGGTAGTTCTATGGGCAGCATGATGCATCATCTGAGAGGGAGCTACAGTACAGATGAGGCAATGACTGTGGCAGAGTCATGGGAAGCAATACAGAAGGTAGCAGCACAAAGGATGAGGGGCACCAGGCCAAGCATCAACAGCGCAGGGGACTGATTCCATGGATTAGAGTAATGCTTCTAGATTGAAGTGTTGGTAGAGCAAATTCCTTGATAAGAGGGAGTGTTTATTTTTTGGGTAGCATCGGATGTCCTCTAGCTCTAAAACTTTGTGGAGGGGCTAGAACACATGAGATATACAAGACCTATAAATAGTTTGGAGAAAATCCACCTAGAACTTAAGTTATTCCAATAATTAATTATTTTAATGGAGACCCTATCTAACTTATGGAAATTAAATAATTAAGGGGAATTAATTTAAACATGTGGGTGAGAATGTTCTAAGTGACGAGGATCAATTCTTTTATAATCTTAGCAGTTGATAAGAGATTAGATCACGATCGTTGATTGTTCAACGAGAAAAGTATTAAAGGAATGCTTGGGGTCAGTTGGAGAACACACACATAACGGTAGCACTTGAGCTAAGTCAAAATTCTAGGGTGTGGTTTGCTGAGAATTTTTGAGTGAGCTTACAGTGCAGCGAGGGGCGGATCGGCAAAGTGATTTCAGATCCAAGGCCGAGAATACATAAGCAGAGAGGCATATCCATACCATAGGCAACACATTCTAGGAAGGGTGATGCAGAGGAAACGTAAGCCCAGCAGGGGTGACGTAGACCCAGCCAGGCTCACGCGGAACCAACAAAGAGGATAACATAGTCATAGAGGGGTGACACAGGCCAAGAGGGCCTGATGCAGAGATGAGAAGGACAACATTGGGGTTTCAATGGACCAAAAAGGGCTCGTATTCAGCGGATCCAGAAGGGGTGATGCAACCACACGGAAGGGTGACATGGTGACTGCATAGGCACTTGTGGGGTTCTTCATCCTTAGCTAAATCAACCATATTTTTTGTCTCCAGAGATAGAGGTACGTCTGCCAGGATTTTCTCTGTTGGGTAAACCACTACTGGTACCCTAGATTGTATTTAGAGTTCTACATAATAATAAAACCCTCAAGAGTTGTTGTACCAGTTTTCACGCATTGTGTTTTTCCAAGGACATTTGTCTGGAAAATCTTGTGTGTCATTTTTCATATGCACTTAATTCTTCAGTTCTTGATTTGTATGTATGTGTAGATCTATAGTGTGTTTAATTCACTATTTTCTTTATATTTCTAAAAATAACTTGTAAATTTAAAAACACAAGTAGGAGAAGTAAACCAAATTTCTGCAGTAGAAATTTATGTTGAGTAGACTCAGAAATTTTCACACAATGTTCACATGTTGGAGTTGTTGTGTGTATAGGTGCACATGGATTTGATCCTTCCCTTGAGGTTGAATGGAATGAGATTATGAGTTTGTACCCAGTGGAGTGAGCTAGATTTATGGAGATGGTGGTAATCATGAGTGAAGCTCAGCATGAGCTTCTAGACATTGGGGATACTGGAGGCCCTGTTTGGCATTGGGATCCAGGAGGGGCTTCCTACCATATACTTTAGATGTAGGATGACGGTTGTTGGGATCCAGGTGGAATTCCCCACCCCAACATGGATGTAGCTGGCGAGGTCATTGTAAGTGTGATGGATCTAGTGTCTTAGCATCAACACACTTTCAGATTTCCATCAACATTAGTGACGGGTTGGATTGACAGGGAAGAAGGTAGACTTCGTGAGTTGTTTGAGCATGTTGGTTGTCCATGGAATCACATGATGATCAAGATACTCTAGTAGGAGTTTGTAGGAGGAGGTGGCATTGGCAGGCCACCATATAGTGCATTGTATGCGGTTGAGGGTTATCCCTAGTTATGTGGGGCACAATTGTCATGGAGCAACATAGTGGTGGCATCGCCACTGGTACATAGGTGGATTCACCTCTTATATCTCTCAGGGAGGTTTTGGAGGCGAGGTCCATACATCAGAGGGTATGGTGATGTCATAGTGGAGGTGGTGATACTGATAAGGTGTGGGTTGACACGCATTGTCTCAAATTTAGATCATGGCATCTAGTGGCGTGTAGGAGCATGCAACGTTGAGAAGTGGTTTACAGGTGAGCATGTAGATGCATGGCGATGTGTTTTGGTGCTTGTATTTTTATACTTTAGTGATAGATGAATTGACACATATGGAATACCGTATGGTATAGGTTGGTAGATTGGTTAGCGTTAGTATCCAATGGTGCACGAATTTGTGCCTCAGAGTTCAGTTTTATGCAGAGGAGTGCAGGGGTGCGTATTTACGTACAACAGAGCATTATGATGCACAACAGGTTGGAGTGTTTCCATCGGAGAGATCCCTTGACAAGGACGTCAGGCCCACCATTAGGTTTGGCACACCTAGATTTGGAGAGCGATTTGATCAAAAGGCTGACCACAAATTTCTATTTATCACTCTTTAACATTGCACACTAACATAGGGGCTTGGCTAGTGTCTCTTGATTCTCTCTCTCATCATGAGCAACATGACCCAATAATTTCATTTGAGACAATGGGATAGGACATGGTGCATCAAGAGAGAGGCTTTCCATCCATGGCATATGGTCAAGTTGTGAGTTGGCAGGTGCAAGCTTGGGGATGGTCCGATCTGCTATAGGGGTAGCACATGCTCCACCCTTGAGCCCACATTTAGGGAGATGCATGACACATGTTGATCTGAAAATGGCCTGGATAACTTGTATGTCTTGCAAGAACCTCATCGCTCAGCTTTTAATTAAAAATGATCTAGCTTGAACTTGACGTTATGCGAATTTTTTACTTGAAAGTGGTGTATGTTTTTTTTTACTGTTTATGTGTCTTAAGTTTATTTTTTTCTTGCTGTAATTTAACATGTATATCAGCAACATAATTCAGCAATAAAATATGTAAACACAACAACAATATAATATAGAAGTTCACCCGAAATCTTGTGGGTTACGTCTCCTTTGAGTCTTGTCAACATGACTCGACTCTTTGGGACTAAGGTAATTGTTCTTTTACAAGTTTAATACTTGACACAAATGAATTAAAAAATGATTCAAAGGGCTGATAATACCATTTAACATCCCTCTAATGGCTTTCCAAAATCACGAAACATGACTTTAGGCTCTTGTTAACACTTTTCCTTCATGTCGGTGCACTAGCTTCTCCGAGATTCTAAATGGCACAAACTCCCTCGGAATTATGTTTAAATCATTGAAACCACTAATATTGTATACAAAAATGATCGGACATCAAATACCAACCGATAAAATCGCTTACATCAAGCACAACATCCCCAAAAATGGCTCTCCTCCATGGTTTTCCCCGAGATTTGCCCTACGACTTCACATCAACTTATCGAGATGTAGGAGTACTCAAAATGTTTTGAAACTACTTCCATTGGTTCCAAAATTTCTGAATTAGTTGAAATAGGCTATTTTTTTCATCGGAAAAAAGCCTCCGGCCACTCGGTTTCGCCTACAAACACTGTCGGCACCCCTTAGCACTAGTGGTCAAAGAAAACCTCTCTCGCTGAGTTTTCGACCTCTAGAAGTTCTCCAAACTTTGTGAAACATCTGTCATTAGATTCAAAATCAAATTTTTAGTCAATAATGACCACCGATTCACTCGTAAATGGCCTCTAGCTCTCCGACCCTAGGCCCTACACCGTTAGTGGAAAAATCGACAAAAAATGGCCTCTATAACTTAAATGAAGCTTTTTTGGCTTTCTAATGTTCTCTAAAGGCTCTTCAAACCATATAAACAGATTCAAAAGGTATGAAATAGCTAAAAAATTCCTATTTATTTACCTTAAATAGAGAAATACATCCCAATACCCACAACCTTCTCCCCCGATGGCCCTCGATGGCTCCTTCATCTTCCTCGAAGCTAAAAACTCTAAATATGACCTATGTTTGACCTAAAACCTACTCCATTGAGTCCGGAAGGTCAAAGAAACCAAAAAATTGACTCAAATTGCACTCAATTTGGTTCCATAATGAAAGAGTTATGACTTCTACAAGAAAAAAATGCCCAATGTTCCTCAAAAACCCCACTAAAAAGTGGGAGAACCGTAGATAAACTCGAAAAATTTGGCCAACCTCCCAAAAATGGCGATTCTACTCCCGGACTTGGCGGGATGTTAACGGTTACATTTATTGTTGGAGGTATGGGCGGTCACATGTGGATCTCCGTTTAAACCGTCTGGTTTAACCGTTAACGAAAACCCGTTTAGCAAACCATAGCATTTAACTTGAAGTCCCGCACCTGGGTCACATGCATAGATGGCGGCGGATAAGTTTTAACTACCGGGGTCAGCTCGTGGTTGCATCATTAGGACATATGGGGCCGAGCTAGCCCTAAGGGGCTAGTCCCTTTAATTTTCCACCCAAATGAAGTTTGAAATTTAAATAAACTTTGCGGCCTATAGTTTACAAGACCCATCCCCGTTGCACAATGGTTAGAACAATGAATTTTTGGGCATGAGGTTCGGTAGTTAAACTCCCATGAGCACTAAAAAAGTTTTAACATGCCACCATTTCACCTCGGCACAGGGGCCACGTGGTGGCCTCCGGGCCTACCACGTGGCGCACCTCTAATTGGCCATGACCATGAGAAGTCAATTTATCAACGAATAAATGTAATGCCACTTGTCCATAAATCATTCGCCCAAATGGAATATTCCAAAGGAATATTATTTGGAATATTCCAAATAATATACCTTTTTTTAATTTTTTCCAAAATTACCAAAGTCAAAACCCGGTCAACAATTTTGGAGTTTCTCGGGCGATTTCAAAGCTCAATAACTTTTTGTTCCAAATAATATACCTTTTTTTAATTTTTCCAAAATTACCAAAGTCAAACCTCGGTCAATAGTTTTGGAGTTTCATCGAGCGATTTCAAAGCTCAATAACTTTTGCATACGAGATCAATTTTGAGAATCGTTCACGGCACCGTAATTGCAACGATGAGACCTTTCCGGTCATTTAGGTTTGAAACTCTTTCGAGCACTTTGAATTTTGAGCTAAAACTCGGTCCATGATCCGAGCTTCGATCACACCTCCCAACCGAGAATATTTTGGACCCCAAAAGACCGATATACTAATGCGTACAATGAATCGAGAATTCAACACTCTCTTCTCTTTAGCCTCCAAACACTTTCCTTGCTCGGCTAGTGACTTTGAACCATAAATGGAAAGAAATTGAAACTTCCTTCCTAAATGCACTTGTCCTCCTATCCACAACTGTCTTTTTTGCACTCACTCGGAAATTGTTGGCGAGAAATTTGCAGAATGAATCGAGCAATGATCTGCTTGATCAAAGATCCAAGGTGGCTCAAAACAAAGAAGAGATTACTGACATAAAATACATGCATACAATCGAAATTTGCATATGTACAAAATGAGTATGTCTTACTCGTGTCAAGAAATCCATCCACTTCTCACCAAGCCACTTCCACGGCGACTTTTTCTGTCGCAACTCTTCCTCATGTGAAACTTCCATTTCCACATCAATAATGGAATCCGTGGTTCCACCTTCGCTAACATTTTTTGTCCTCTTGCCGCATGTGCTTGGGACTGACGAGTTGGATGCAAAGTCCAACAATGAGAGACAACATGTCCCTTGTTTTGGCAATAAGTGCAAATATTATGCACCTTCTTTGAAGGTAGTCTTTGCTTCATCCGCTTCTTGTATACTTTCTTCCTCATCCAAAGCATCTCGAAACATGATGGTTAAATCAACCACAATATGTACAACAATTCTTTCTTCCATTTAAGCATGTAAAATTATCATGCTTTGCAAAAAACACAATCAAATTGATCATGAGAATATTTATACCTCTTTGTGATGCTTCACATGTTCATCCTTTTTTTTCCTTCATGAGGAGATGAACTAGTAGAGGCTCCGAGCTTCCATTTTCAGACTAACATCATCATTCTTGTCTTGAAAATTGCATAAAATTGCATGCTTGCCATAAGCTACATGTCTACCATCTTCTTGCTGCAACAAAGGCTTAAAGAAATGGCAATCATCTTTGAAACAAATTTGACATATTTGCATCATAGAACTTGGAAAAAAAAGTTCTCTTTGAATTAGCCTCACATGCCTTCATGGCTTTGGAGTCTTTGCCATTAAATTGCACATAACCAAGACTAAGATTCTTGGGTCATTCCTCAACCAAAAGGGGTTCAACCATGCCTTGTGCATGCTTTCCTAATCCCTTGCTTTCGTATCCCATTTTAATCATTAACTTGGACCCTACACCTCTTGTATGCTTTTCGAAATAACCAACACATCTTTCTAAAGAGGAAGCTGAAAAACAAATTAGAATGGATTACCTCTTCCTCACGCATGTTCTTGGTCAAAGCCTCTTGGGCTTGATGGAGCTGCAACTCCATATCATGCAATCTTTGAAGAATTTCTTCCTTCTTCTCGCTTCATGGCTAACAATACCTAACGAAGCCCAGTTGTTTTCTCTTTTATCCTCAAACAAGATCTGCACCATGTCCTTGAATATAATGAACTCACGCTTCATATCTTCATCGAAGAACCTTGTGAAGGAGGAAACTTGACTTGTAGAAGTTGTCATAATGATGTCAATGAACAATTAACTTCAAAAAAAGTTCTCAAAAGCTTTCAACACAAATGAAAAATATTTTTTTAACCAAATGGGCAGTAAAGACAAACTCTTATTCAAGTAGCCAACAACAAAACAAACTCCAAGAGTTTTTTAACAAACAATCATACAATCACCTCTTGATGATTTTTCTCTATAAGGGTGACCTTGAGGTCCTTTGGGGGTAAGGAAGATGCCTTCAGCCCTTTCTTCCCTTTTTTTTCCTCTCCAAGACTTAGCTAATCAGTAGCTATCCCCAAATCAAGAAAACTCAAACAACAGATCGACTTGCAAGCGATAGAAATGATCAATATTTTACACTACTTTAAACACCTTTTAAGCTATACAATCAAGAGCTTAAGTTATGCCAATCAAGAAAACCAAGTGCTCCAATACCAACCTAATCTGAAAATGGTCTAGATAACTTGTGTGTCTTGCAAGAACCTACCATCAGTTTTAATTAAAATGATCTAGCTTGAACTTGATGTTATGCGGAATTTTTGACTTGAAAGTGGTGTATGTTTTTTTTTACTATTTATGTGTCTTAAGTTTATTTTTTTCTTGATGTAATTTAACATGTATATCAGCAACATAATTCAGCAATAAAATATGTAAACACAACGACAATATAATATAGGATTTCACCCTGAAATCTCATGGAGACATCTCCTTTGAGTCTTGTCAACATGACTCGACTCTTTGGGATTAAGGTAATTGTTCTTTTAAAAGTTTAATACTTAACACCAATGAATTCAAAAAATGATTCAAAGGGCTGAGAATACCATTTAACATCCCTCTAATGGCTGTCCAAAATCTGCAAACAACTTTTGGCTCTTATTAACACATTTCCTTCGTCGATGCATTAGCTTCTCCCGAGCTTCGAAATGGCACAAAATCCCTCGGGAATTATGTTTAAATCACTCAAACCACTAATTTTGTATACAAAAAATGACCAGACATCATATACCAACTGATAAATTTCTTACATCAAGCATGGCATCCCCAAAAATGGCTCTCCTCCACGGTTTTCCCAAGGATGCCCACGACTTCACATCAACTTCTCGAGCTGTAGAAGTACTCAAAATGTTTTGAAACCACTTCCATTGGTTCCAAAATTTCTGAATTAGTTGAAATATACTATTTTTTTCATCGAAAATCGGCCTCCCGGCCGCTCCAATTTCGACTACAAACACTGCTGGCACCCCCGGCACTAGGGTCAAAGAAAACCTCTCTATTGAGTTTTCAACCTCTAGAAGTTCTCCAAACTTTCGAAACCTCTATCATTAGATTCGAATCAAATTTTCAGTCAAGATTGACCTCTAGTTCGCTGCAAATGGCCTCTAGCTCTCCGAGCTAGGCCCTACAAAGTCTTCGTCGGCAAAATCAACAAAAATGGCCTCTAGAACTTAAATGAAGCTTTTTCGGCTTTCTAATGTTCTCTACAAACTCGAAAACCATATAAACAGATTCAAAAGGTATGAAATAGCTAAAATTTCCCTGTTCATTTACCTTAAGCGAGAGAAATACAACCCCAATACACGACCCTTCTCCCTAATGGCTCTCGATGGCTCCTTCATCTTCCTCGAAGCTAAAACCTCTGAAGATGACTTATGTTCGACTCGAAACCTACTTCATTAAGTCCAAAAGGTCAAAGAAACTCAAAATTGACTCAAATTGCACTCAATTTAGTTCCATAATGAGAGAGTTATGACTTCTACAAGAAAAATGCCCAATGTCCCTAAAAACCCCACTAAAAGTGGGAGAAAGCCATGAGATAAACTCGACAAATTTGGCCAATCTCCCAAAAAATGGTGGATTTTGCTCTGACTTGGTGGACTTTTAATGGTTACATTTATTGTTGGAGGTATGGGCGGTCACATGTGGATCTCCGTTTAAACCACCTGTTTAACCATTAACGAAAACCATTTAACAAACCATAGCATTTAACTTGAAGTCTGCAGCTGGTCACATGCATAGATGGTGGCGGAGAAGTTTTAACTTCCGGGGTTAGCTCTCGGTCACGAGCGTCGGGACATATGGGGGTCGGGCTAGCCCCTTTAATTTTCCGCCCAAATGAAGTTTGAAATTTAAATAAACTTCGCGGCCTATAGTTAACAAGACCCATCCTCGTGTCACAATGGTTAGAACAATGCGCTATTCGGCATGAGGTTCGGGGTTCGACTCCGTGAGCACCAAAACATTTTTAACATGCCACCATTTCATCTTAGCTCAGGCCACGTGGCGGCCTCTAATTGGCCATGACTATGAAAAGTTAGTTCATCGATGAATAACGGAATGACACTTGTCCATAAATCATTCGCCCAAATGGAATATTTCAAATTAATATTCTTTGTAATATTCCAAAGAATATACCTTTTTTAATTTTTCCAAAATTACCAAAGTCAAACTTGGTCAACGGTTTTTCGGGAGTTTTCTTGAGCGATTTCAAAGCTCAATAACTTTTGCATACGAGCTCGGTTTTGAGAACCATTCACGGCTTCCGAGAATCGCAATGATGAGACCTTTCCCGGTCGTTCGTGGTTTGAAACTCTTTCCGAGCACTTTGAATTTTGAGCTAAAAGTCTAGTCCATGATCTAGTTCCGATCACATGTTTGGGAGAGACATTATAAGATGTCTCATGATCATATACAATTGTTGGTGGACCAAATGTTATAGACATATGTTTAGACTCAAGGACATTTTTTGGTAGCACCTACAGGGAGGCAGGATAACATATCTCATAGTGTGGAATGGAAAGCACATGGCAATATTGCATGCACCCGAATGATTTGGGATGTATGGAGTACATTTATCGATGGCATGTAGGGACCTAAGATGTGGCATGAGTTGGTGCCAACAGCTCATCAGGAATATTCCACAACCGGTATGGCTATGGGATCTAGGGATTTAGTTCGATGATTGGTTACTCTATTTCATGACGAGTGGGGTCGAGTTAGAGAGTGACCCAACTCACTCTTGGTTTGACATATGGGGGGAATTCCAAGGCCTTAGTCACTTGGCAAGGTCGGTTTTTCCTTATTACTACTACGGGATCGAGATTGACGGTAGATGGGTAGATATTGATATCATGGAGATGCCGGGGGAATGATGAGCTTGGCCTTCACATATTTTTTTTCCATCAAGTTCCATGAGAGGAGGATACAATCTACACATGATGGGAAGATTTTCATAGTCGCAGTGGCACAACGTCAACATGGTGGCACCCCTTTTGAGATTGGTGTGGGATTCGGGCATCACAATATTTCATCGTTCAGCCTACCCTAATTGGGTGATCATGTACCTACATGGGGATATCATTCGGATATTCCATTGCGTTTTATTGATTTTTTGTTGGCATGGGGGCACTTCACCAACATGGTGGTATGATCAACAGGAGGAGATCGAGAGGGAGCTCATGTGGGTGAGAATTCATCTCCCACAAGGGTTGGATTGTATCTTCAAGATCCTACTCCTAATGTAAATGAGATTGAATACTCAATAGGGAAGCTTCACTATGAGTTGATCAGGGATTATTTATTATTGTGATGATCTACTTATTGATAGTATGAAGAGGGATTCTAGTACCTGTATCTATTTGGACAACGAGTGGAGCAAGGTGTGCTTCACACCGACCAAGATGGCTTGGGAATCTTGGTATCGAGGGAATTCCTTCATGTTGGGATAGTGTTGAGATTGGGGATGACTCAATGGTACATTTGGGACCTCGATATTATTGGTGGATTATAGTGGTGATCAACAATCGGAGAGGATACTTGTTCGGACATTGCTTGAGGACAAGAAATTTTTGAGGTAAGGATCGTCATGTTCCCAATTAAAAAATTTTGACAAGGAAATTCCCAATTTTTCAATTTTTACGATTAATATATATTTAGATAAATAAAATTAGGAGAAATAAGTTGTGGAGATTGTTGGGCTATATAAATCACTATTAAATGACCGAACAACACACATTTAATTATCAATCTAGGGACATCTACTTATTCAAATGACAGCTTTCACTATCTCGTGTGATACACCAACCCGAAAGCAATTCCAAAGAAAAGAAATCGTTGTTGAAGTAAATGTTTGAAATAAATCACTCATGCGAAATAAAAGGATATACAAGATTGAAATCACACTTCAATTTATCCGTCTAGACTCGCCACACAACAAGTACCCGACTGGTGTCTCTAGTATCATATGTGTAACAACATATAAAGTATTGAAATCGAAGCGAGATATATTCTCAGCTGAGCAATAACAACAACACTCTATTGATACATAAACTAAAATACAATTAAACACACACACAACTACTTTAAACGCCGCAATCCTCGGCGAAAGAGGAGAGCCCTTTGTTGTGTAACCGACTCCAAAAATAGAAGAAAAGAGATATCAACGCCTTAGAAATAAGCCACTTCGAGGGGGCAACGTCCAATACATTACATAAATGAACAATTCTTGGATGATACAATTTACAAAACCTCCTTTCTATATATAGGAGTCCATGTGGCCATAATGTAATCCTAGTGGTCCATAATGTAATCCTAGCCGACCTAACAATAATAATTTAAGGGCACAATAATAAAATAATGGGGGTTACAAGGGTACAATAATAACAATAAGGGGGTTACACTAATAAAAATAAGGGACTATACTAGTAATATAGGGACCTAACATGCCCCTCTCCTCCAAAAAAAGTGTTGTCCTCAACGCTTGAGTAGCTCTGGGTGCTTCGTATAAACTTCTCATCCTCCCATGTAGAATCTTCGATGGGTAAGTTCTTCCACTTTGATGAGATACTCCGAAATTGATCGATTCCGTAGTCTGTCGAGTTCTTGTTTCCGTGACCGCTTCAGGTTCCAATATTATTTTTCCTTCCTCATCAAGTTCTGCAATATTGTTTGAACTGAAGATTTTCACCTATAACCTTCTTCAAGCATGAAACATGGAAAACCGGATGCACTCGTGAAGAAGCAGGAAGCTCCAATTTGTATGCCATAGTACCAATCTTTTGCAACACCTTGTAAGGACCATAGTACTTTGGCGATAATTTATTATCCTTATTAGCTTGCTTGAGGGACATTTGTTTGTATGGTTGTAGCAGTAAAAAATACCCAATCTCCTACATCAAAACTTCTCTGCTGCGATGTTGATCTACCCGTTGTTTCATTCGATTTTGTGCCAAATTCGGGTTATCCTTTAAGAGTTGGAGAACTTCTTGTTGATGCTCGATGTGATCTTCCACCGCTTTGAACCTTCAAATTTTCCCTTAAAGATGATGTGATGGATGGTGGATGATATCCATAAAGTGCCATAAATGGGGGTCATTTTTCGTCGCAGTATGGAAGGAAGTGTTATACCACCATTCAACGAGAGTTAACCACTCGACCCATTGTGTTTGTTTATCGATACAAAAAACAACGAAGATATCCTTCCAAACATTTATTTACTATCTCGCTTGACCATTAGATTGAGGATGATAAGATGAGCTATGAGCTAATTAAGTACCCAAACAAGAAAATAACTCCAGTCCAAAAAATTTCCCGTAAAAATGGGATCTCCGTTGCTCACAATAACCCTTGGGCTTCCATGTAGCTTTTGAATCTCGTCCATAAATGTAGTAGCAACTCGTACTTGCTTTAAATGGATGAGATAATGCACAAAAGTGTGCATACTTGGTAAGTCTATCAACTACCACCATGATGACACTCTTTCCTTCGCGACTTAGGTAAACCCCGTGATAAAATCCATTGAAATCTCCTCCCAACATTGACTTGGAATGGATAAAGGTTGTACAAGTCCCGGGGTCTTAATTGTCTCAACTTTATTCGCTGGGAAAACCAAACATTCCGCCACAAACTTTTGAATATCAAATTTAAGGCCATCCGAAAAAAAATTCTTTCTTCACCCCTGTGGTAAGTTTTTAGAAATCCCCGAGTGTCCTCCTAAAGGAGAAGTGTGCAATTCCGAAAGAATCTTTTGTTTTAGTTAGGAATTCTTACAAAGATATAAGCGATCTTTTGTACCATAGGAATCATTTTTTCCAACTAAATGTATCAGATGTACTAGGATCTTCGCTGCAAATTTTGAATGAGTGTCCATACATCTTTGTCCTTCTTCCATTCATCTCTTGCTTCTGCTATCCAACTGCTTGGGATAATAGAAATGGCACAAAGAAATGCTTCCACCTCTTCATTATTTCTTGAGAGTGCATCCGCAACAACATTAAGCTTTCTTTTTTGTAGATGATTTCAAAGTCATAACCCAACATCTTTGTGACCCATTTTTGTTGCTCTTCCGAAGATATTCTTTGTTCCAAAAAGTGTTTAAGACTATCATGATCAATTTTTACCTTGAAGTGTCTTCCCATTAGGTAAGGTCTCCATTTCTTTAGTGCATGCGATATTGCTAACATTTCCTCATAAATAGGTTTATTTAAATACTTTCCTTTGATTGGACGACTTTCAAAAGAAATGGGTCTTCCTTCCGCATTAAAACAACACTAATTCCATTTCTGAGGCATCACATTCCACAATAAAGGTTTTTTGTGAAGTCCGGCGTAGCTAAGACCGGTGCTAGGCACATTGCCTCTTTAAGATGTTCAAAGGCCTTAGTTGCTTCAGGAGTCCATGAAAATGCATCTTTCTTCAATAATTTTGTTAGAGGTGTTGCTATTCTCCCATAATTCTTAACAAACTTGTGATAATACCCTCGTTAACCCGATAAATCCTACGTAATCGCTTTCATGGTTGTGGGGGACTTTCCATTCCTTAATGGCTTTAATTTTTTTAGGGTCTACTTTAACACCCTCGTGAGATACAATATGACCCGGATATTCCACCTCTTGTACTCCAAAGAAACATTTGGATGTTTTTGCATATAATTGTTTCTCCTGCAATAGTTGGAGCACCATCGTCAACATGATCCTTCCAAGAACTCGCTATAGATTAGTATATCATCAAAAAATACTAGCACAAATTTTTCTAAGGGTGGGTTTGAAAAATGGAATTCATCAACCCTTGAAATGTAGAAGGTGCATTGGTAAGGCCAAAAAGGCATGACCAAAAAATTCATAATGACCCTCATGAGTTCGAAATGTTGTTTTTGGAATATCTTCGGTCTTCATTCTAATTTGATGATATCCCGAACGAAGATCCAACTTGGTAAAATAAATTGCTCCATGTAATTCATCCAATAATTCATCAATCACAGAATGGGAAATTCATCTTTAATGGTGAGCTTATTGAGCTCCCTATAATCCGACACATTCACCATGATCCATCCTTCTTGTGTACCAATACTACAGGAGCAGAGAAAGAACTTTGACTAGGTTGAATTATACCCGCCTCTAACATTTTTTGTAATCATACGTTCAATTTCACTCTTTTGGACGTAAGGATATATACAAGGTCTGACGTTTGGAGGAACACTTCTTGGAATCAAATGAATAGCATGATCATGATCACGAATAGGTGGGAGTCCTTTGGGAGTTTCAAACACCTTAGAATTATTGTCCAAGACTTGTTGGAGATCTGTAGAAATAGATGATTTTGATGTTGGAACTTCTAGTGAGCATAATTGTGCAATTACACCTCGTTGTTATTTCTTTAGAAGATTTTTCATGACATTAGAGCTTATTATCTTTCCCGCTTCCCCTGCAATACCCCCGTAATCCGACTTCCTTTCCTTTCGAAAAAAAATTTCAAGAATAGTTCTTGAAAATTAAAAGCTACCGTCCCCAAAGATTGTAACCATTGTACTCCTAGTACAACATCAACACCCTCCCCATAGGAATGGAAAGCATTGAACTAGTCAATACATATTCCCCCCATGGTTAGCTTGATATTATGGCATTTTCCAGAGCAATTTATAGTTCCTCCATTTGCAACCATCACTTGACATTCCGTGCTTGGTATAGGAAACAATTTAATTCCTTGGCTACCTTACAATGAATAAAATTATGGGTGCTACCCGAATCAATCAACACTATTACCTTTTTCTTCTTGATATGTCCTATCTTGAGAGTTTGAGGAGTGGTAATTCACTGGCATGCATTACACGATATGGTCGGATTCATTTCTTCCTCTTCTAGGGCTGGTTCCTAGTGTATATCCTCTTCTTATTCATTTTCTTCCTGCTCTTCACAATCTATGTAAAATAATTTCTTCTCGAAACACTTTTGAACTTTAGTGTATTTGCTATCACAACCGTAGCAAAGCCCTTTTTGTCTCTTTTTTTCTTCCAATTGTTGTGGTGTCAACCTTGTAGGTCGTGGAAATCTAGGTGTAGCAACACTTCCTTCTTTATAGAATTGAGTGGTAGGTTTCTTTGTCGCCATTATTTTACATTCAACTTTTCTTTCCAACTCGAACGCCTTCTCCAAGGAATCGGTTCCAAAACGCGAACTTCATGTTGGATGTTATCCTTTAAATTTCCTATGAAGAGATCGATCTTTTTGTTCCTCCGGAATATCAGTACCCTTATATTCAATTTTTGGAAGTCCTCAATGTGTTGCCCCACTAAACCCTTTTGTTTGAGATTTATCAATTGGCTAAAGAAGGTGTATCCTCATTTGTATCCTCATAATGTGCTATCATTTCTCCGTAAAAATTGACCAAGTGACAATTTTTTTACGGGAGCAAAGCCATCGATACCATACAAATGTATTTTGTTCTAAATGTAAAGTTGCAATGCAGTACCTTTTGTGTGTTTTGCACGTTATGGAGATCACAAATATTGCTCCATATGTAGTATCCATGTTACAGGGATCCTTTCCATCAAACTTCCATGCCATCCATGCCTTTCTTCAAACCATCCATCTTCGCTTCCACACCTTTCTTCAAAACTTCCATTTCATTTTTTTGTTTCTCTTTACGAGAGTGAAATTTGTTGCACTTGCTCTTGTAATTTTGATAGATCATGTTGCAATTCTTCATCTTCATGAGTCATAGTAGAGCCTTCGAAAGGCTTAATGGGTGTTGAATTATTTTTACGTGGGCATATTTTAGAACCCAATATCGATATATATTCTACAATATGCCCTTGGAATCAATTCAAATTGATTCTTCAAACAAGACTTATGCAATTCGCAGAAAAAAATACACACCTTTTTTCTTGCTTTTGAGGAGCTCGATATTGAAATGGGGTTATCTCTATAATTGTAGCACTTCAATATTTGAATTTCAGTACCGACGTAGCTCTCTAAATCATCTTTCGAATGCCATAGGTCCGACCCTGATTTGGATTCTCCAAGACAAATTTGTGTCCAATCTCCCACAATGACCTAATTATGGATCAGTTCGAGATAGCGAACTTGTACGACTTGCCACGTGTCACTGTTTTTCGTCCTTCAGCCCTGAAATTGATATCCAAGAAACTAAAATCCATGTACTAGTGAAAAAATTTTACTGTGCACTCCAATCCGATGCACTGAAGAGAGAGTTATGAATATTTTCCCACGATCACCTCTTTAAGATGAAATTCGGGAGCCCGAGAAAAGCACTACCTTCCACAGATCATATCTCCAAAAATATTATGAACCAAGATCTGAAATTTTTTTGATGATGTTCCTTAGGGATTTCAGCTTCACACCCTATGAATTTCAGCTTTTGAGACTTCGTAGAAAAAACTTATAGCGCAAATGCCACGATGACCTCGTTTAGGATCCCTATAAAAAAATACCTAACTTCCACAGATCATATCTCCGAAAATATTGCGAACCAAGCTCTGAAATTTTTTAGACGATCTTTCTCAGGATTTCGGATTCACACCCTAAAAATTTCAGCTTCGAAACTTTGTAGAAAAAAAATTTTATAGCGAAAATGCCACGATGACCTTTTTTGGAGCAACGGAAACCCTAGAATCCAAAGCTCGATACCAAATGTTGTGTAACCAGCCTCAAAAAATAGAAGAAAAAAAGATATCAACGCCTTAGAAATAAGCCACTTCAAGGGGGAAACCTCAAATAAATTACATAAATGAACAATTCTTGGATGATACAATTTACAAAACCTCCTTTCTATACATAGAAGTCCATGTGGCCATAATGTAATCCTAGTGGTCCACAATGTAATCCTAGCTCGACCTAACAATAATAATTTAAGGGCACAATAATAAAAAAAATGGGGGTTACAAGGGTACAATAATAACAATAAGGGGGTTACACTAATAAAAAATAAGGGACTATACTAGTAATATAGGGACCTAACACCCTTCCTCCTAGCAGGTATGCAGTGAGTGAAAGAACTTTTAACGAAAACTAATTATAATAACGCATGTAATAGCAATAACAAGATAATCTGTATTAATATGAACACAATTACAGAGCCAAAAATAATTTTGTTCTCCACCAACCTCTCGACCTCTAGGGCCGAGAACTTATATAGTGGTTACATCATAAAAATCTAGGAATAGATCAGCCATGAGAATCTTATGATTCTCATGCTTATCGAAATAGAACACATATAGTTATAACCACTTCCTAATAAATTTTCGACTAGAAAATAAAAGATTACAATCGAAAACCGCCCTTAGGTCGTTATCCCAAAAATAAAATGCTTAAACAACTTCTACACCTATCGTAATGGAATCACAGTTGTAATGTAACAACTAGAGGACATATCAAAGCAACAATTATTGACAAGATCAGTCAATCGGTACAAACTGTATCGAGTTCACCGATGAGTCTATAACAACAAAAGTGTAAAAGAAGTTTTGTCAGCAGGGTCTATAACAACAAGGTGTAACCACATCACTTTGTTGTAACATCACCCTCTTAAATCGCTCCTTTGAACTTCGTGCTCGGGACCTTTGGTGCTATAAATGACAATCTGAAAAGACAACACAAAGACCATCCATTTTCTCCAAATATTCACCATCAATTAGTAATAAAAAGGTATGATATATCATAATAATTGGTGAATTGGCAAAGTAACGAAAGCAAGGTGAAACAACACAAGTTAGAGTAAAAAGGTAGGGAAAAAGGGGTAAATATTCTCCCATTGGTTATGGTTATGAGGCAAAATAAGGAAGATAAGTGTAGGAAAAAATGTACAAAACTAGCACCCAACATCTCTCCCCCACTTGAAATACTTGCATGTACTCATGCAAACTCATCTCTCATGGGAATATCTTCGTGTAGGGTTGGTGAGATCATAAGCACCGATGTGTCTTCGTCTACGGACCTGTATACCCTAATTGGCCATCAATTGTCGTACCTAGGATTATGACTCATACTTACTTAATTCATAGTTGATATGGTAATCCTCAATGGGAAACCGGATCAAAGGAAACTTGAACCTCAATCCCCGACCCACAAAGTACCAAGGGATTTGTACAATCTTTGTATAAGTTGGTACATGTGTAAATGACCCACCACAAAATTCCGGAATGAGAATGGATCCCCCTTCAATAGCTCAACACTGCTAGCTTCAGTGCGTTTCAAGCACCCCTATCAAAGCTCGACTCTTCACCATTGAGAGTTGATCCATGAAAAAAGTTCACAATTCTTCTTATATAAGTGGCAACTGGTTCTTTAATCCTAGGGGTACTCAAGACTTCTTCCCGAATTCTCGTCTCAACTCTGGCAGCCTATCTTAGTTCTTCCCGAACCCACAATGTTTTCTTCTCCTCATTAGTCTCCCATAGATTTAATGGGCCATATTCCATTCAATATGATTCTTCATGAAGGACACAAAATCCCTCAATTGAAGATCTCCCATATACGAGAATATTGTCACAACCATCTACATACTCACATGTTCACAAATAATATTGTGTAAGAATAACTCACACAACAAGACTGCTCATCAAAATTGGAGGCACGGAAGACATCTAGAAACGTACGAGTGGAAGAAACATAAATAAGTTCTATCCTCCATAATGGCTTTCAATTGAAACAAGAAGTAATGTTCCCACGTGAAAAAATAGGATAGGATGGAGAAGGTCGCCTACAACCCGAGAAGTTGAGGGCGAGATCATGAAGTTTCTGCTTGTCTAGGGTGAGTCCTAAACCTGCTGTCGTAATAGCGAGCAGATTGTTCTTCCTGTTTCTTCAAATCTTCCTTCTTCTTGTAATTCTCCCACCCTTTCTTCGACTCGCTTTCATCCATCTTTCATGTAAAGTATCTATTTCTCTCTCGAAGTTCCTTTAGTGAAATTTTCCCATCCCGAAAGGAGATGGCTTTCGGTTTCCACTTTTTGTAACTCATAAATTAACAGGAGTTTTCTTAGAGATCCATCCCGAGATGGGACTCGGTGTTCTCTCGCATTTAGTATCTTCATCAACAATGGGTGTACCAGACCTCTACTACATGGGGTTGTTCCACCTCTGCTTATCGGTTCTTCGTGTAACAAATGACCTCTTCAAATGGGTTCTTCGCGTGTCGCCCCTTTGTTTTTACCTAGAGTAGCCTCTGTGTCCATTGTTGTTTCTTCTACAATAGGAGTGGCCTCCATAGGTTCTTGTGGGTCGGATTCTAAATTAATTATTATAGGAGGCTCGTTTAAATGTTGGTTCTTGTGTAACATGAGTTTCATTAGCAAGTTCTTGTGTAACAACCTCCCGTTGTTTTGTTTTTTGTTTCCATTGGGGCCGATATTTTCTCTATGGGCCTTATATCTCATTGTTTTTAAGTTTTGAAAAACATTTCATGCATACAGACACCGGGATTTCCTTCCCCTCGTATAATTTCCGCTTCAATTCCTCGTTTCCTTTTCTTATATTTTCAATTTTTTAAAAAACAAGGCATTGGTTTCATCCTTACCCGATGAGGAGGGTTGCCTTTTCTTCTTCTAAAAACTTCTGCTTCCGTCTAGCTTCTTGGCCGTAGGCAAAAGGTCTTGCGGTGTATGCCGACCTTCACTATTTGTTTCGGTCTTCTATCCCCAATTGGTTCATCGATAGGCTTCTTCCCAATCCTAACTCTACATGCCGACTCCGGGTCTCCACCTCTGCTCGAATTCCTCCCGAAGTCGTGGTTTGTTTCCCCCGGCTTGTCCCCTCGGCCTTTTTCTCTTGAATTCTTCCCAAGTTTTTTCTTTGTCTGGCCTAGGGCATCTAGCACGATTAGCTTAATGAGTCCTTGATTAGTCACGCATGCCTCGTGTGTGTTGTTGTTTTCACTCGTTGCTGCTATATGGTTGATGTTCCCTATCAAAATAGAATGGAATATTTATTCTTTGTTGGTGTCGAAGGTGATTAAGCAGAGGAAAGTGATAGTTGAACACTATTGTGGATCTTCCTTCACAAGTGATATATTTGATCAAAGCCCAAGGAAACGTCTTCCCAAGGGTGAGAAAGTGACAATCGTCAATTCTCTTCCTTTCTTCTCCATTTTTTCTTCCCCTACTAGGAAGCTCTTTCAAGGAGGGGTCATTGATTTTTTCTCGTTAAACCACCTTCACCCCTCTATTGGTAATGAAGTTACCCAGAAATTACCTTTGAAGTCACCTCCACTTGCATCCCCCTACTCGAGTTTGATTATTGTTCAAGTTCCGAGCAAAATCAATTTGCCACTTCCTCATCCGAGCCTTCAAGCTTCTAGAAAAAAATCAACCCATCTAGCATCTCTGAATATATGGTAAGCTTCTCGAAAATTCTATAGGGCATCCATGGAATCTGGCTCATTCCTAACCGCCGCTCCACCCATCTCTACTGTTTTTTTTCTAAATTTTCTTCTTACTATTTTTCGGCCACACCTGTAATATCACTCGAGTTTCTCACTTCTTTGTTGTTCAAATTCTCGCTGTAACATCACCGTGTCTTTGAACTAGCTTCTTCTCAAAGCACCTCTCGCTTATCCCAATCGACTGATTTTATAATGAGAATGCAAGGTTTCGGCTGAGGAGGTTGATGGGAGGTGACGATTTTATGGATTTACCAAATCGTACCCTACAATAATATTCATAAATGGCTCATTATGGAAAGTAATGGGATTTCGTACACACGCTCTTTTTCCAACCGGATTCAGCCATCATTAGAAATTATATTATTGATTAGGTGCAGTGCGATTTAATAGATATTTATAATTACAACCTTTTTGAAATGATTTCAAGTCATGTCCCCTCCCCGCTCTTAATGGTGACTACGCACCACGACCATCACAAAAGTATCATTACTTTTCCAATTAATCACCAAATCATTAATGACAACATTTACCTTTTTAATGACATACCCGAGGTGATGTGGAGGAAGAATTTGAATTGGCGAAACAGTCCTCGCTATAGGTGCTCGTGTTGTTTTGTTTGGCTAGCACTAGTTATGGTTGTTTATGGAATGAATCATAAAGAACAGTATTCGTGGTTGTCGGTTGTTACATGTGTACGCCCAAGACAACCCTTAAATTATTCTCAAAAAACATAATAATCGTAGAAATTGGTACGGAAAATGAAATTACATGAATACCATCATCTTACTGAAATAGATCAGGAAAGGGAAGATGTTGTTTCAGAAGAAAAACATGGGTGTAATAGCCACCACAAAAATTGGTTTTTCAGTTGTTACTAGTTGTCTAAGTGCGCCCAGAAAGAGGTTTTCACAGCTTAGATTTATTTTTTCTTTTTTCTTTTTATTTTGTTAATTTATTTTATTTTATATATATATATATATATATATATATATATATATATATATATATATATATATATGTGTATATATATATTAAACGCTACCAAAAGGTGGTTTTCAACTCATCGCACTTATTGGAATTTTCAGTTTTTAAGGATGCATAGGAGAATGTTCCCCTCGTTGTCGTAACATGAAGATCGAGTTCGATGAAAATGTTAACAAATGATTCCTTCGAAGCGGGTTGATGATATAACCTTAGATGGTTCCCATTAACCAGAGAATGATGTCTTAGCACTATCAATGGTGATCAATTGTACAGTCCCCATTGTCAAAGACCGTATCCACTTTCATGAGGACCTAGCCATCCGGGTGCAAAGCTTGCCTTTGAAATATTTAAATGTTGAATCATACAAAAGAGCCCAATCTCATTTTTGGAAATTTTTTCTTCTTAATAAGCCCATCATGCCATCTAGCTCTTTGTCGCTGAAATTATTTTTGTATGTTGAATGGCAGCTAGTTGTTTCTCTTCCAACTCATTGAGCTAGTTCAATCTTTGAGTCTGTGCTATACTCAAATCCGGATCGACCTACAATGTTGTTCTTAATGTTTTTATTTCAAATTCGATGTTTTTATTTCCAAATTCAATGTTTTTGAGGAAGCCCTTATAAACATATCTTAGATATTCGTTTGTAGTGGAGATCACTCAGAGGAGGTTAGTGGGTGGAGATTTTGTGACATTTTTTTTGTGGTGTGTTTCTACAAACCCGCATGCACTTGATATGTATGTAACACATCGGTGCATAATAGAGGCTAAAGAAGCATTGCATAGCTATGTTTTAGTACTACGAAGACAATGATGCACTTCACACATACAATACATCGTGCATTTTATATAAAGTGCACCGTGTGTACTATCAAATGGCACACCAAGACACTCGTGCTCTCCATACAAATCAGCCCTGGTGCATCTCAAGAATCCAACGCATCGTAAAGAAGTGTGGTGTGCCATTGGTAAAACCGCCAGGTGTGTCTCATAATCGAGCGCACCAGAAAAAAGGGTTAGTTTTAAAAAAATTACTAGTCGTAAAAAAACTTTTAGTTTTACTTATTACGTTGTTGTAAAGCTCTCAAGCACTGTGTGAGTTTTTCTTCTCCGAGGCACCTTGCCATCGGTGCTCCCATCGCTCGCATTACTTTCTTCCATTTCTCTCGTGTCGTGTTTGAATTTTCCAAAACGTTTGGCAAATTTGATTTTTAGTATTCCTCAACAAAGATGTATCCTCGACGTGAAAATATGCGGGTAATCTACTTGTTTCTCACCAACTTAACCTTTAGCGGATTAGTTTCTCAAATTGAGTTCAAATTTACTATTTACTTAAATCTACATGGTGCGTTCGAGTCTTTCAGTCTCACACCGTTCACGTAGTGCTTTCGTAAATTTATAGACCGCACCACGACCGGTGCTAACACGTAAACTACACCGGGTTCCGCCATGCGGTAACGAGAAAAAGTGCATTGATTTAACACTAAAATAGG